>JACEGR010001390.1:0-171147 GCA_014170235.1 Listronotus bonariensis | reverse complement strand
TTTACAACCATGTTTTCTTAAATTGCATTGGTTTGTTTTAAATCAGACGTGTATCAACCTAATAAAATTATTTTTAATTTATCAAAAAATTAACGCCACCAGACATTGAGTAAAATATCAGATAAGATGTAAATTTGGCAAATTTTAAAATTTTTGAGACTGTTGCTAGGGTTACTTTTACCTTATGTTACTTTCGGCCACAGGAAGAAAATTAATTTTCCTTCCATGTGATGAAAGTAAAAGTCAGAAAGGTGACACTTTCAAACTCTTAAAAGCTCGGAAATGTCAACAATCACACACGACAATTTAAATGGTTTTTTTTTGGATACAGGAGTTTTTATGGTGCTGCTTACGAATCAGAAAGAATTTTAAAACGTTTCGTTTTTAAGATATTTATCCATATTTTATTTGTACTAGACCGGGTTTTTCTTAAAGGTGGTTTCCTCATATGACTTTTTTACCTAGTAAGATAAGAAAATTAAATTTAGTATATCAATATTTGATGTAAATGTGCATTGGTGGATCCATTAATTTGTTTTCCAACACTTCCGGTTGCCTGCCTCTTTCAAATTTTAAATGGTACCATCGATACATTTTATCTTATTTCCATAGTAGGTATATGACATTCTGAATAAAGCAACACCTCTGATGTCATTTTTTGACCCGTCTGCTGCGTGTTTTTGATTTTATTTTCATCTATACTTTGGCCACTATAAATTAATAATAAATACCTAGTAACTAACTCCGGTTCCTGTAGTTTTAAACTAATAAAATAATTTTTTTATTGTGGTAATTAGGGCTATTAACTTTTTAAACCAATGAAATACATTTTTTGTTCAGGTGTTCTTCTCAATTTATAGTGAACAGAGTATAGAGAGGTAGGATAAAACTAAAAAGACGTAACTTGGTAACTAACTTACTTTAAAATACATGGATTTTCTGACAGCTCACAGGTACCATGGTGAAGTTTAATCTTGTCCGAGGTGGTGACAAAGCCACATCCGATCTCTCTATTTCTGCAGGGGTATTTTACCTTAAGGGTTAGTTTTTCCAAAGTAAAATTCCGACCGTCCGCGAAAGTGCTCCTGCAAGTGGGGCAAACAGCAACTTTTGTTTTGCAATCGCTACACACGCTGTGGCCTGAAATAAAAACAAGAATTACACATAGTGTAGATGTACCATTTTTGTGTCCACTGTACCGTTTGTGGGCACTTTAAGATTTACAAGTAAATAATAAAAATTTAATAGATGGTATTTATTTGGGTACACGCCAAAATAAAATTAAAAGTACTAAAAACCAAAAAAATTTTAAACAAGTAAAAGATAATTAAAAATCGACGTTTCGGTGGCAAATCTGCCACCGTTGTCAGAACAAATGGAATAAAAATAATAAAAATAAAAACTTACTATTATTTAGGTTTTAAAATTCAATATATTTTCTGTTTTTCGGATATTCTGAAAACTTTGACATTAAATGTCAAAACATGTTTGTTTGGTTATATATATACCCAAATAAATACCATCTATTAAATGAATCCGCCAAACTACAGAACATATCTTCAATAAAAATTTAGTTCTTACTATGGTGTTATGTAGTATATTTATAGGATTTTTTAATATCTTGGCACATTGTGAACTCCTTAAAAGAGCAATTTAACAATAAAAATTTGCTACATTCTAATAATTTTTGCAGGTCAATAAATGCGTTCATTTTGGGAATAACTAATGTAACTATGTTACATTTTTTTAGGGGAAAGAAGAAATTTTAAGAATAATAACAAATACACTGGGTGTTCCAATTAAAAATAACAAAGTTTTCCTTTATCAAAAAATTACTTTTTGGCCATAAATTATTTAAAAATCTTAAATATTTTACTTTTTGGTATAGGAATTTCTGAAGAAACTTATCTTAATTTTATTCCTAAAATCTAAAAATGGCCTAATATATAGGGTGTTCCCAAAAAAAATGAGATTTAACCTTTTAAATCTTGAGATTTTGGCCATGCTATAAGAAATGCCCTGTGTGAGATCTGGTGAATTTTTTTAGGAATTTTTTCTGTTTTTCAAAGTGTTTTAAAACATCTAGCTAAATATTATTAATAACTAATTTGTTTTCGTTTTTATCTAATTTTCGGATATCCTGTTTTTTACGACCATTTAAAATTGGTATAGGAATTTCTGAAAAAACTTACCTTATTTTTATTCCTAAAATCTAAAAATGGCTTAATATAAAGGGTGTTCCAAAAAAATGAGATTTAACCTTTTGAATCTTGAGATTTTGGCCATGCTATAAGAAATGCCCTGTGTAAGATCTGGTGAATTTTCTTTTAGGATTTTTTCTGTTTTCCTAAGTGTTTTAAAACATCTAGCTAAATATTATTAATAACTAATCTGTTTTCGCTTTTATGTAATTTTCGGATATCCTGATTTTTACGAAAGTTTCAATAAATTATAAATTGCGTGGCAACTTCGCCACGAGTGCCAAAATAAAATAGCATACTAGAAGCAGTGGCGAAGCCAACTTTTGGTTTAGGGGTGGCCAAATTTTTTTTAAGTATGAAATTTTTGAAGAGGAACAAGGTCCTCATTCGTCCAATTATAAAATATTCAACTCGTGTGCGCCACTTCTCAAATTTTGTACCTATTTCTTTCCTTATGTTCGACCCTATAGGGAGGGCACCAATTTTTTGGGGGGTGGCCAGCCATTTTACAGGGGTGGCCCGTGCCACCCTGGCTCCGCCTGGCGATGGGTCGCCACTGAATAGAAGCAAAATTTTATGCTGGATCCGATTCTGTAAACAAAAATGGGGGTTAGAATTAAAAAAACTAGCTTTTTAGCCATAACTTTTTTTTTTTTTTGAAGCACTCTGTGTACATAACATTTTTTTGGCACATGCACGTTTAAAAACCATACAAATTTTATATAAAACTTTTTGTCATATCTCTTTAAACAACAGAAATATTGGACTTTCTCAGACAATTGGGCCACCCTGTATAAAATGTCTCACATTTATTAGATAATCATGTAAGTACCTGTTGCACAAATATAAATGGGAGGAATCATATATTCATTGCACACAGGACACTCCAACTCAGCCAACATGTCTTCATCAGGCGGTGCATTCTTCTCCTTCCCCAAAGTGACAGCAGAAGTTGAGGGCAATTCTCCATCTTTAAGACCAGTTATCTGAATGATTTCTTTCTTGTGCTTTTTAACTATACCAAACTTTGCAAAGATTTTATTTGGGTTCTGCAACATTTCAGATATCTTCTCCATGTCCACTTCCAGGATTTTTTCGGGACGTCCGAGATTTTCCAAGAAATTGGACAAAGGTTCCAAGCGATTCCTCCTTAAAACAAAAAAAAAGCTATTATAAAACTTTTTCATTTTAGGAGATCATTTCTGATGCAAGCTTACAAAATCTCATTTTAAAGCTTTACTTACGATATCTACCTGTAGCCAATTTGGCATGCATTAAAGTAAATGTTACTATACGGGGTGTACAAGAACATGTGCAGCATCTCTACGGACTCAGATAGAACAAGTAGAAAGTAATGCGACAAGTTCCTGCCTACATTTTCTTTTCCTAGAAGTCCCTCCTTTACAGAGATACGTGCCCCAAAGTCCCTGCTTCACAGAGATATGTGCCCTTAAAGAGATAACGCCGCTGAAAATCGGTTTTTCTTAAATAACTTTTTTATAGTAATTGATACTTAATGATATAATTTTTTAATATGACAGATAACACTAAGGACCCTTTAAAATGGTATCCTTGCAAAACATTTCACTATCAATGGTTCGCCAGAGCGAGCTAACACTGATATTTTTACAACCATGCATACTATTCAAAGAAATAAAATAAGTATTTTTGGTAGCTAATATTCTTAGCTAAAAAAGGTACTTTCGTTAGATGTCGATAAATTAAAGCGTTTTCCACAAAAACACGTTTTGTTTAATGGGGACATCTAAAAACAATAGGTATTTCTGTTGCAGAAATGGTATTAAAAAAGTTATAAAAGTATTGCTTGTGGCTTTGAGAAACTAAAAATAAAGGTTTTCTGCATTGTGAAGCTCCCAATAATCTTCGAATAATTAAAGCTAGAGAATCATAAAATAAAGGAAGCCTATTTCAAACCTACAAAAATTAACAAATATGTTTTCCTATTTTTCTTCCCCTTTGGTATTCAAATCATGACAATTTTGGTATTCGAATACTGCTACACATTTCGGTATTCGAATACCTGGAACGCTGGTATTCGAACAGTCAAAAAAGTATTCAAATACAGAATCCCGAATAACAACCAAAAAGTATTCTGCTGAATACCGAATACCAAATACACAAATGTATTTGAATACCAACCAAAATGTATTCTGAATACTATTCAGATTACTGGCTATTCAAATACGATCCAACTCTGTATTCATTAATAATAAAAAATGTCCAAAGTATAGTTTTTGTTACTTTATTTAAACTGGGCATTTTAATATACAATGATCTAACACAATTTGCCTTATCGGAAAAGTTTTTTCTTTGCAAGATACAGGGAGACCATTTCTCCGTTTAATTTTAGATATTTTTAAAGATTGTATTTATTATTGGAAGTATTTTTATAAAATTCAGATAGGGGATTCTTTAAAGTAAGGATCGAAAACTGCTTATATTTTTGACGTTTTTAAACCACAATAAAAAACCTTTAAAACATTTTTTTAACAGTTTATATGTAATAAATCATCAGTTATACTATTTTTTACTAACTAATACCTTAAGATTAATGAATTGCTCTTATCTTCATCATAGAATTCCAACTGATATCTAAAACATTGACTTTCCAAGTCAGTACCATTTGCCATAACCAAACAGGAGTATTTATTGCCCTGTTCATATTTGATTACCACAGTGATAATGTGGTTGCCTAAAAAAATTGAGAAGATTATATTCAAAATGGGACATGTTCTTTTACAAATGTTCTAAGAAGAAAGCAAAAAAACATTTGACATTAAAATTCTTAAAACCAAAATTTTTGTGAGCCTGAAAATTACCTAAAATATATCAGTTGAGTAGTGTTCATAAAAGAAAGCACATATTATAAATATTAAAAAAAAAAGAAAAAAACCTTTGACATTAAAATTCTTAAAACTAAAATTCTAAATTTGTTAGAATTATAACTCTGAGGGCCTAGAAAAATATTTATAAATATCCCCTTTTATTATTATTTTCTTTTTTATGGGAAAAATAAAAGAACATTGTGGACATGTTTACTTTTGTTTTAATTCCAAATGTTTTACCTGTTTGTTAATAACAAATGATTTGTTTTTATTGAATTTTATATTTTCATATTAATTTTTCACAAAGCCCAGTATAATTTTAAACCAATTTAAAGATGTAAATTGATAGAAATACTAAAAGCGAATTCAAAATTGAGATAAAAAGTTGTTTGATAAAATGTGGACATGTACCTTTTTAAATGATCACCCCTCAAATATTTTTTTTTGGAGTAAAACTAAAAGAAAGAGAATAAGGGGTTGCAATTCATGTTTAAGGTAATACTTAACATTACAAATAATTTAATAACAACAAACCTTTAACAATATTATTAATAACATAACTCACCTACAGTGGTAAAAAATATCAGATTTTTAGAATCAGGCCATATGGTCTGGGGTGGATCTAAAAATTCTTCCTTATGGCTTTTTAAATGATCAGAAAGTATTCTGACATTTCCTGTCCAGGAACATGATTTGTCTGGAAAGAACTGTTTGTAGTAAAGTGGGCAAGTAGTACACTGATATCTAAAATAAATAATTCTTTGTAACAAGATCTGTATTAATATCATAATAATTGAAAATTAAGCAGTTTTTGTGATACTTCAAAAGTGTTTGGTCACATTAATCATAGTATTTTGTTTGCTTAATGCCATACACACATAGGTTCGCTTTCATAAGGGTACTTTTAAAAAATGTGAGTTGTTTTGTCCAGTTTGGACATACATGGGTGGATAGCAAATGTTTTTGCTTCTTAGAAAGACATGTTTAATGTTGAAAAATAGGTTTTGTTTTGTACAGAGATTCTAAAAACAACAAAAATGTGTAAATAGACCAAGACAACCCTGGGTTTACTTTTAATAATTCAGCAAAGTGGCAAATAAAAAGGCATTCAGAACTTGCATGCTGTACTATTTGTCAAAAAACACATCAGCAGATTTTTACAACTTTTAACAGTTTACAATTACCTCACTAGAAACAAGGCTAATATTTATATTCCAAACTATAAAACAGCTTCTTTTGAAAAAAGTACAATACAATAAACTTTCAGAAGGTCTAAAGGGAATTCGTTCATATAAAAATTTAAAAAGGATGTGAAGAGCTATTAATTAGAAAATTGTTTTTATGATGTAAAAGAATATTTTAAAATTGTGGTGTGATTTTTAAACTGATTTGAATACATTTGTTTGTCTAGCATGTTATTTTATATTGTAAAAACTTAAGATTTTTAAAACAATATTTTTATACATTTTTAATTATTATAGTGCTAATTTGTATTTTTTGACATTGTAATATCCTTTTGGATTATTATGGACAAAAAGTGACATAAATAAATAAAATAAATCCATTGAGCATCCTATATCTGAAATTCCACAAATAAAATTTAGTATCAGTTTATATCTTTGAGAAGCCAAAGCCATAAACAACTTCCTTATTAAAATTTTTGGTCTATTTGTGTTATACTCCATTCTTGGACTGACTGTATTTAAAATATTTTGGTTCAAAAAATAGATAAAACAATTAGGTAAAACTGTTTGCACACTGGAATAAGACATCTGAATGATTGCCCAAATTTGGGTAATAGAAAGATTTTTAACTAACCTGCAACTTTTCTCATGCTCCTGTACTTCTCCAAATTTTAAGACATCAATACACCCATAACTTTTGTTAGTACAAGGAAATATAATGTATGATATCAAATCCTCATAGGCCTGCTGCCTTATAACAGCCCCCCAATCCATTAAGAGTGGTTCCTGAACTACACCTTCCACAGATATTTCCGATATTCTCATTGTATACAATAGGGGATACATTCAAGGGTTTGCCACAAATATTGCATACCAATTTTTCCTGTAGCAAAGATTTGTCTGTAAAGTGAATTCTTCAAGCTGTTCTTTGGGGGATTTACTGAAGACTCCTCCATTTTTGTGCTACAATATTGAATAAAATTTATAAAAAGTATTCGAGTAATCACAATTGTGGCGTAAAACTTACTCCAAAATAGGATGTTTCAAGAGCAGAATCAAAAATGTGCACTATACAATTCTAATTAAATAAAAATATTACTTTGAAATAATTTTATATACAACAAACCTATAAAACAACAAAAAACATTATTTATTAAAACCGGTATATGTAAATTGTAAATAAAAAATATTTTTGACGGGACATACTAGGGATTGGCTTATTACGAAAACAACATTTTCATGTCGAAATATTAAAATTTAAACTTACTGCACAGTTATCTTTGAATGTGTGCCGCTTTACAGGTTTCTGTAAATTATTTTTCAAAAATATTTACAGGTTACTGTAAAATATTTTTGTTAAATAATTACAGGGACCTGTAAAAGAAGCAAATAGAGAGCTCCTACATCAAAAGCAATAATGACACGGTAAAAATAAATACCGTAAAGGTACACTCTCCGGAAAAATTTAGTTCATCAGCTTTAGTGGATCAGCTAAACTCAAATGCAACTAAATGTAAAAACACAGCTTTTTGTTATAGTAGGTCAAACTTAACTAAATTATATCTTTTTACTATTATTTTAATTTGATTTTAGTTGAACCAGTTAAGTTGTTCAAGTAAAATTGAATCGTTTATTTCAGAAAGCCCATATCGACCAAAATTTTAGAAATTGACTTTTGGGTAAAATTGAATTGTATAGGGGTAAACACATCAGTTTAAGTGCAGAAATCCCCTATCTATGCACATTAAAAACGTCTGTCGAGCTGGCTTCAAAACTGTTTTTATCACAAAAAAATTGTTTTGTTAAAACTGTGTAGTTTTTATTAGTTTACTCAAAATGTAATATTCTGGAGATAGGGGTTTCTGAAATAAACGATTCAATTGCTCTCTGAGAATGCGCAACGTAGGAACCTTAGAGCATATACCTCTAGAGGCAGGCACTTAGCCAAGTGCGAACAAAGTGCGTGAGAGAGATGATTAGTGTTTCCCGTTGAGGTGTTTCGTACCTTTCTTTCTCACTCCGCCCTATTTTTGACAAATTAGCAGACAGAGAAAAATAAAAAAGTATAATTGTGTTCTTAAGTAATCGATTTTGAAAGCAATGCCGCAAAGTTTACAAAAAATGATAAAGTAAACAAACCTTTTCGGAAAGGAAATAGCCTATGACAGAGCAAAATAACAATTTTTTTAGGAAAAAAACATTTCTTAAGAGGTATCACGTACTTAAGAAAGTCCCATCTTATTTCGTCTCTGTCCTGCCATAAAACCTGACGCGTGGCGTGAGGAATCAGAAACTTGTTGCGTTTAATATTTTTACTGCAATAAATGCATTGATAACTAGGGTCCTAGCAACCGCCGTATCAGCCGTATCAATGATATGGGGCCCCCAAGGTATAGGGGCCCCAAAATGTGTAAGCAAAAATTAGTTAGTGGTAGGAAACGCAATGCTAAATAACAAAAACAATATTTTTGGGAAGTGGAAACCTTTTTTTTGCTCTTCAACTTTTGAGAAAAGCGGGGACTATAGGGGTCAAATGTGTTGTAGATATGCTTTTGGAAAGTGGGGACCTTTTCTTTTGCCCCTTCAAATGTGTGTAGAAAAACAACAGGTTTTTGGAAAGTGGACACTTTTTTTTTCTGGGCTTCAAATTTTGATAAAGTGGGGATTATAGGGGCCCCCAAATGTGTGTAGAGACCACAATATATTTTTGGAAAGTGGAGACCTTTTTGGTCTTTAAAATTTTTTTTTGGGGGCCTCCTATACTGATTGTGATACGGGGCCCCTCCAAAGGCACGCTATGCCACTGTATGTTAACAGAAGGGTTTGTTTACACTATGGATTTTTTGTTTACTTTGCGGTATTGCTTTCTTTCATAATGAATTATAGGTGGACTCTGCTATAATCAGTGGCGACTCGTGCATTGGAGAACAGGGAAGGCTAAAGTCATAAATACTATATAAACACAGAAATGGCCGGTAATTTTTTCGGGTACCGCACCTATTTAAAGCAAAATACGTAATATTTGCATAAATACAAACAAAAATTGTGAAGAAAAGAACAAACAAGCAATATATATTTTTCTCTTTGGACTCTAAAGCTTGGTGATTGGTTAATACGCTTACAAAATTACCGATTGCCAACCTTTCTTCACGTAAAAGAAAGCGGTAAAATGTAAAATGAAAGGAATAATCTGTATTAAACTGAAAGTGGATATTAAATTATATTTCCATTTTAAGCTTGCAGGTAATAAGTACTTACTGGTGATATCACTGGTCCAAAAATATAAAGCTCGAGTTGAACATAATATGCGTATACTGCTGCAACTAATATATCGTTATCTTTATTTGCAAAATAAAGAATACAGGCAGGTGTCCATACTAACTTAACCGACAAACTCTTAAGGATGCTTCTGCAATAAAAAAAACTTTATATTAACATAATATGTCTAAACGTTCTTAAAGTTTTTAAACTACGTTGGTGTTTTTAAAGTTAAAAAAAATGATTTTTCATAATAACTTTTTAAAACTTTAGAGCGCCTTTCTATGCATCAGATGACATTTTTGGCACTACAAGAAAAAATATACAAGTTGTCGCTCAAAGGGATGTACGGTATAAAATAGTTTTAAGAAAAAAAATATGGTACGCCACTGCGTTTTAAAAATGAGAATATGTTTTTAAATTCCCATTCCCAAAAATGCCTACAGTTGCAAATCCTAAATAAAAAAAAATACCAAAGTTGGTATAAAAGTTTCTATAAAAAACAATATAATTTTTTTCAAGAATTTTAACACCCCATCATTTCAAAAACTAAGACGTTTAGGACACCATCATGTTCAAATAAAGTTTTCCTAATTTTTCTGTCGTTTAAGATACTGGACACCCTGTGTAAAGATATGTTCACGAAATAGAAATAATCCACAAGTCAAACCTGAAGACTGATTCTCTTCTAAGGGTTTTTACTCGGAGTTTTTCACCCCGATATATCAATATGGCCGACTCGTTTAAACTGTTCGCATTATATTTTGCGCTTCTTGGAATTTTTATTTAATTTTCTACAATATTGTGGTTTATTGACAGCAAAAACATTTAGTTATTCGCCAATGATTCAATGTTTCGTGCTTTTAATAACGCCATAATCCCAAACTCTTCGAAATAAAATTGCCAAATATTATCGCCTACAAAAAAAAAAAAAATTGTTACTTTATGACGGTGTGGTTAAAAATTATGCGTTATAACTTGGAAAACTAAGTTCATTTCCAATTTTTGTCTGTGAGTGACAAGACTTTTTAACCTTTTAAAATGTGATGCCAACCCAAGAACTATTGTCACAATCACTGGTTAGAGACTGCCATATGTTTACTGGGCTTAAAAAAGCGTTTACAAAACGTTTTATATGAACGGATTACAAACGTTTTTTTGAACCTACATGAAACGTTTTTATTGACCTTATTCTGAACTTCAATGAATAATGAAATGAAATGAATAAAAAAAGTCTCAAAGAATAATTTTTGCAGATTAAAAATTCCTTAATCGTACTTTTAAGGATAAGATATAACCTTTTTTTGCATAACTCTAAAAGTTGTTCCTTGGAAAAATATTCGAGGTGCATTATTCGTCAGGAACGTCCTCGGGGAATCCTTAATTTTAGCTAGGAACGCACCCATAAATCTTCTGTCTTCTGTCAAGTGAATGGCATTGCAAGTTGTAAAATTGCATTTTAGTGAATATGATACGATAAGCATTCCTTATGTGCTGTTTTCCTTTAGTATTTTGTGATGTGCTGTTTTTGCGTCTTGTTTCACTAAAATAACTAACCCAACTAACTGATAATTGTGGTAGTGCTGGTGGAGTGCTTTTTATTTCTGTACTCTTAAGTGTAAATGTGAACCCAAGTAATTTTAAAATTTGATATGCACTCTTATTTTTTGGCCATAACTGTATATACATATAAGTTGTATATAATATGGGTTTTTAAAATATAATTTAATAAATAAGTTTATTTCTGCCTTATCTAAAATAAAAATACTTTATTATTTAAATGTCAAAAAGATTCACATAAAACATAATCTGAATTTATACAGACAAACACAAAAATTAAACAAGAATAACCAATTAGAAGTTTCAAATAAAGGTTAAGTGTTTAATCTATGAATTCTAATTGGATATTCCTATTTTATTTTAATGTTATTGCTGTATAAATGCAGCAATACTACATACAACAACATTTTTAAAACGTTCCAAAAAAACTTTAGAATGTTTTAGGTACTATAAAACACGTTAAGTAAACGTACAAAAAAAACGTTTTTAAAACGTTGTTTCTGCCGACACAAAACTTTTTAAAAACGTTTAAAGAACATTCACGAACGTCTGAGAACGTTTATCGTACGTTACCCAAAATCTGCTTGAATGCTTTATAAACGTTTATAAAACCAACTTGTGTTATAAGGGACCACCCGATCCGAGTATTCATCAGAGTTGGGTAGTATTCGAATACTCGGTATTCTGAAACGTATTCAGAATACATTGGGCTGAGTATTCAAATACATCTGTATGTTTGGTATTCGGTATTCGACAGAATACTTTTTGGTCAGTATTCGGGATTTTGTATTCAGACTACCGTTTTGAATGATTGTATTCTAATACAATTTTTAAGTATTCGAATACCGGGACTTCCAGAAGTATTCGAATACCGGGATTTGAAGTATTCGAATACCGAGATTGTAGTCAAAATGCTGAAAATCAGGATTCCGTGACCGAAACTCGTAAGTATTGAGCAAGGACTTTTTTAATTTTCAAGATCTGAGAAGAACGGAATGTTGTTGAATATTTTTTTTTTGGTTCTGGTATTTATAAATACTGAGTTTTCGAATACTTTTTTAAGGTATCCGAATATTTGAGTACTCGAATACCGATGTTCAGTACTCGACCCAATTCTGGTATTCATGAATAATGAAAGTACTCGAATACTCTCATTTTTTCAGGTAATTAAAAATTTAGTATTCGAATACTTTTTTACGGTATTTGTATTCGTATTCGTATTCGAATACCCAATTTCAGTATTCGACCCAACTCTGATACATGATCACCAAATTCACTACACAATCATTTAACAGGTAGGTACTTAAAGATCTGCAACCAAGCGGCAACAAGAAGAATGCATAGTTGAATATCCTATAATCATAATCCACTAAGTTTTCCGGAAGCCCAAAGCAGCAAATAAACAATACATCATCGGCAATCAGTGGTTGCTTAATGGCGCACGGTACAGGAATATCAAAAATAATAATTGCTCTGATAGGCTAGACTTTTGCCGTTTTAACTGGGTTTACCCGAAAACTTAAGACCAAAACGTACGGAAAATTTAACTAAATAAACATTCCTTTATAACAGCTATTTTGGTATTCATCATTATCATTATCAATCAGTCCTTTGCATCTACTGCTGGATATATAGGCCTCCCTATTTCTGCCCAGCATCCTGATCTTAAGAATTTTGGTATTATAGTGGTAAATTGTCTTTTTAATGGAACATAAGAATGCAAAAATTATACCGACAACGTTCAACGATGTTTCAAAACTGTATTTTTAATCTCTTGTTTCTAATTTAACTTACGTCAAGGGCCACCTTACGAAAGTAAACATCATTTTAACTTTATTACCTTTTTAATCATTTCCACCATTATTATAGTTTACTCCTGATTGAACCGTGCCGAAATGATATTGCTTTTCCTATTTACATATCATGGGATTTTTGACTTTTTTCCTTTTGACAAAAATAAATTAAAATTCAACTCATCACATATTTGATGGGAAATTTACCGCTATACAAAAAATGTTTCTAACAAACCTTAAGAGTTATTTACTGTCAAACGTTAAGTTAAGATTGAGTTCTGGCCATCCTCCAGGAATTTAATAGTATTAAAAAAAAACTCTCGGTATAATTTGGCATTGTTTTGGAAGTGATATTTGTTGAAAGATAATTCCAAATGTTTTTTATTTAAAGCAAAAGAATTTACAACTTAATAATAATTAAAAACTGTTGTGTAAACGGTTGTTCTACTAATACAATAAACTGTATATCTCCGGCACTGAACAACATGGCCGAAAAATGGGAGATGTGACGTCATAACACGTCAAAGCAATATGGCTGAATGTCGCGACCTTATATAGACCGACTTTGAACGGTATTTACCAATCGGTTATATTGACCTTTAAACAATGAATTAATTATATCTTAAATTGGGATTTACTCGAGTGTCATAAAGACCTATTGGGTTGCTTAGATAAAAAAGAAGAAAAAATGTTATATAATGTATACCTTTTCATCGGTGGAAGCAGCTATAGATTTTAAATATGTCAAAAAATACTGTTATTATTTCGGCTTGTAATAAATCATTCGGATCGTATCGGATTATATATTTTTCGTTATCCTATAAATTATTTTCTTCTAATAATAAAAAAAATAGCCACACTTGAAAATGTCAAAATGACGTTTTTTTCACAACTTGTATAGCCCTCCACTTTCTTTACGTCACTCTCAAATTGACAGTTTCGTGGAATATACACTGGCTCATATGAATAAATCAAGAAGCAAATGCTTTTGCTTAAGTTTTTTGAGATAAACACATGAAGCATGCAGCAAAAGAAAGGAGTTATGGTAAAAGCATTTGCTTCACTTTATTGATACGACTGACGTGTTTAGCATTGTAATTCACTCATCCTATCTTAATCTGACGTGCTCGAAAATTTCTGATGAATATATTTTTGTTTTTATGATCGGCTCTGTATACGGAGCTTATATTTGATGGAGGTACTTAACCGGGTACAAGGTATCATCGGCTAATTAATCTGACGCGCTCTACTTAATTCCGAAATCCCCTCTTGAGCTCCTTGACCATAAGAAAATAGTAAATGACTTCCTAACTATAGTGTACACACAAGGAAAATAAACTTTTAATAAGGACCGCTCGATCCATTTAAGCCTATGTTCGCTAAATTTTGTGACGTAATCTTTTCCCGTAATTCTTTGTTTACAATCGTACTGAAAGGTTTTTCGAGGTTAAGGTGTTATTTTTTTGCTTTTTAGTCATTGGACTGTTATATATGTTTAGTTTTTACTGTTTATAGTTAAATTGAGTAGTTATTAGTACTGCAGTTACAGAGAATTTTAAAACCTGTAAACAGGGGTCACTGACCTTTGGATATTTTTTTACAGGAATTTACGTTTAAATCGTTATTAAGGGTAAGATACATTTTTTAGTTTTTTAGTGATTTTATTTTATGGTATGCAAGTATTGGTTTATTTTGTCAGATAAAAAAATAATATGGCAAAAAGGTGACGTCACAAACATAACCTATATTTACGGAAAAATATAAAAATTGAGCGCTCCTTATTAAAAAGTTTATCTTCCTTGGTGTACACGCACCCTATAAGTTACTAAAAAAATAAATAAAGCCAACCAAATGACGTAAACGTAGCCAAACCAGTCCACTTCTATAAACACCGAGTGGGTACCGAAAAAATCAAAATAAAATCGCTAAGCCCTGAGACTAATCTGATTCTGCTACCGCCTTTAAATTGTGTTATTCCTCATGCTATTTCCGAGATAAGTGTATGATGGTCATTTGTTATAATAACGTTACAGGTACCTGTATATTGCTTTCAGGAATCGTTGGAATGCGTTGCTAAAGTCGAGGAGGTGTTGGCATGAATTATGGATGGTACCGGGGGAAAGGATGAATGTCGAAAAATTGAAATATGGCCTTAAATCCTAAAAGAAAAAATTAATAAATATTTATACTATTATCTAATGAGGACAGAACGGAGTTATTTTGTAGCTTTCCAAGTATTTAAATCTTGTGAAATACCCATTAAATTGTGGCAACGTATTTTCCTAAACCAAATTCATGTAGTGTTTCTTTTTTCCTAATTTTAACTGACCCAATTAAATGTTTGATATTTTATATTGGGTGTTCACAATATAAAATCACAATTTTAGAGAAAAATGCGAAAAGTAATACTTCTTCAATTTTCAGATTTCCCTAAAAATCCTTTTTTTTCTAAATGTAAGTTTTGGTTAGTTGTCGTATGCTTTTTGCAAAATATTGAACATAAAAATGTCTGGCTTTGCATTTGCATAAAAATTTGACCCGCCCTGTCAAAGTTTTTGCATCCAAAAATTCCTTCCATTTAATTTTCTAATTAAAAATGTACCTACAAGTAAAAAACTTAAGTTATTAAAATACCGTATTTTTTCTGATGATTTACTGGTTGAAAATTTAAACACTACATTTTAAATAAATTAACATATTCCTTTGTGTTTAGTTTTTTTCTTTAGGATGGTTATAGAAGACGATATTAATCACCAAAATATTAAAAAAGTGTGAGAATGATTAATGATCGGCGTATAATAATTATAGAACGTTTTTTGGCTGCAAGAGATTTTTTAACTGGTTAATTTTTTAAAAGGATAATTGGATATCGAAAAATTGGTCAGAAAGTAAAATTACTGATAAGACAGAACAAACAAATATCACTAATTTTTAATGTACAGGGTTTTTGTTTTTATTTTGCCACCCAGTTACAACGATACGGAAACAGAATAGAAAAAAACTTCTTGTATAAAAGTTTCATAGATTTTCACCGTTAAAAAGCTCCTTTAAAGAGTTTTACAAAAATACCGCATTTGATATATCTATCGTTAATAGTTTTGGAAATATAACCAATTAAATTTGAATAATAATAGAAAATATAATTTGCGTTACATCAAAGACAATTATAATTTCACTACTACAATTGTCTTTGCTTACATCTACAATTTTATAGCAGTGGCGATACCGATGTTGTAGATATAGGCACAAATTATCAGAATACCCAGATGCGGAACTACGCGTGTTCGTTAAAATATCTCACCACTATGGTCCCTCCTACTGCGTGGTGGATATACACCCCACGATTTAGTACGTGACCCAATGCTCATCTAGGTGTCAGTTAGTCCCATATTTTTGTTGGTATAGAACATGATCATAAGTTAGTTAATTGTGTTTAGCTGTTTGTGAACGTTTATTTTTTTATTATTAAAGTGTTCGTATAGTGTCGTCTTAATTTTTTTTACCGTTTAATATGGGATATAAATGTGTATATTTATACTGTACCGGGAGCGGAAAATCACTTTTAGATTCCCAAAGGACCACTTGAGGAAAATTTAAATGTGATATTTTGTTATGTAATAAAGTTATTTTTAATTAGTCCGTACATGTTGCATGTGCAGGCTATAGATAATATCGGGCACATTAATGTTAACGTAGCCATAATACTTTTTAATATAAAAATGTATTAAAAGTATTTTTTGATGTAGTAAGTTCTGTTAACAAAAAAAATATGTAGATAATTATTTGGATGGTTTTTCTTTAATAAAAATATATTTTTAGCGCAAAGGTCTGGCTTAAGTCGGCCGGAAGGAAGGATTTTTTGAAAAAATCTGATAAATTATAAATTGTGCGGAGATCATTTTAAAAATAAATGTATTTCTATCTCGTCATCCGCAATAAAACGGCTATTTAACACCACCGTGCCAACAATATTTTCAAGCCATTATATCATCGAGAAATACAGACAATTCTGAGAACCTTAAAGAAAAAAATTTATCAGGTAAATGTTAAATAAATCTTAAAAAGTATTTTTTTATACTCTTTAACATTAATACAAAGTTTTTACAAAATACTTGTTTATAAAGTTATTGATATTAATCAGTATGTGCCTAAAGAAAAGAAAATATTTTTATATATAGCTACACTGCCATTTTAAAGGCTATATTTTAAATAACAAAAAAATAGTTTTTCTCAGTATTTAAAAAATAACATACTCCTATTACTATGGCAACATCTACATTGCTTTAAAATATTGAGTCGGCGTTTCTTTTTATTACTCTGCTTCCAATTATTTTGTTTTAGTCCCCAGTTACATAAAACTTTTTAATAAACAATTAAGCTAGTAAAACGGAATACCTTTAATTAATTTAATAAGCAGTTTTTAGACAACGTTTTTTTTGTTAAACATTTCAAACCCCCATTAGTTTAATCGTTTGTTAAAATGTTTTGTGCAACCAGGTATAGACATTTTATTAAAAATTGATCTGAATGTAACATATACTAACAATATTTTACCTTTCAATACATAGGTAAATTTTTTAAATTGTAATATTTTTTAATAAAGAGATATTTAAATTTTCAATTAGTGTGTTATTCTTTTGTCCCGTTTTCCCCACATAAAAAAAGGTGCATAATTAATTACTATAAAACTCTATCTCTTCTTAGCGCCTTGGTGCGGTTTAACCTTTACAAATTAAAAATATTACAATTTATGCATTGGTGCAGATTTTCCATTTACTCTTTCTCAAGGTCATAGAAACAAGTAGCGTATTTCGTCGCACTTTCGCATCTGGGTATTCTGATAATTTGTGGTATAGGTATAATAGAAATAGATGGTATTTATTTGGGTACACGCCAAAATAAAATTAAAAGTACTAAAAAACCAAAAAATATTAAACAAGTAAAAAGATAATTAAAAATCGACGTTTCGGTGGCAAATCTGCCACCGTTGTCAAGATAAATGTAATAAAAATAATAAAAATAGAAATAATAATAGAAATAACTATATCTACTATTTTTCTGATTTGAAATGGTCATATTTCCCAAAGTATTAAAGATAGATATTATTAAATGTGGTGTTTTTGTAAAGTTCTTAAAAGACCTTTTTAATGGTGACATAATATAGAGAATGTTCCATTTAAAATTTAAAGTCAGGAACCAAAACTCACGTGGTCAAGTATAAAATACCTTAAAATATTAAAGTTTGGGGTGGTTTTTCCATTATTATGTATTAATTAGGGACATGAAATAAAAACACTGTATAATATATAATATATATATTTATATATATATATATATATATATATATATATATATATATATATATATATATATATTTAAATCATTTATTAAAGAACATAATTATTATTGTTTTCATATTTTTCTAATTAAGAAAGCGTTGCCGCGAAAACAGAAGTTAGGCGGCCGCACACGAGAACTTCCAAAATCAGTTTTGGTTTTGGACAAAGTTTCGGCCAATTTAGGCCGAAACCAAAACTGCCGAAAAAATTGGCCGAAATCGAAGGTTTGTTTGGACACTAGTTTCTAATATAAAATATTTCGCTTGTTACATAATGATAATTTATTATAAGTTACTAAACTAAACGTCAATAGTAAAAAGCCACGGCGTCATCAGTTCTGGCTCACTTTCAATTATTTCCCTTTTGTTGCTCGCACACTATTTAAACGAGGCATTTTTTGCCGGCGTTGTACATTTAATTTACTGGCATTGCCAACACTCTTTAATGGCAAGGCATTGGCAAAAAGGTATCAAAAAGTGAAAAGTGGGCAATTGGCCGTTATTAGGCCACGTGTTGCAGATAAAGTGATGGCATCCGTCATTAATAAGTTATTGGCAAAAAATGCGTTTAAGATGATGGCATCCATCATTAATAAGTTATTGGCAAAAAGATAACAAAAAGACACGAAAGTGGGCAAATGCAGATACTCCCAAGCAGCAAGCTGACGTCTTATTGACGAAAATTGTCGCATATACTTTTTTTAAAGCTAAATGATGCGATATTTTATTTGAAAATTAAAATAGGAAAAACTCCTTACTGCATGCAATTTCCTTGCAATGCAAAGTACCATCTCTCGGAACACTGTCCAACTTGGAGATGCAGATTTTTACACTAGCCGAAGATATTTCTTTCAAAGCTAAGTGAGATCACCTACCGCAGACTCGCCGCTACGGATTATTTTTGTCTAATGGGTACGGTTTAGACGATAAAAAGCGAAGATATTGCGAGAAACGTAGTAGTTTATTGTCCGTTACGCCGTCTATCGGTATGTCAAAAAACTATTAAATATATATAATATTTTTATTAACACGTCTTTAAAAAACTTTTTGACAAAGTTTTAAACAAAAATGTTTGCAGCTCCTAACGGTCTACTTGCAGTATCTTGCCTTCTCGACTAGCCATCACCAATGTAGTCACACGGCGCACACTTATTGGGTAATGAATACGTTTAGTTGTGTCTATTAAAAAACTCTTTTTCTTTTAAAAAGAAGAACTAAAAAGCTAGAAAACCACGTAGAAAACAAATGCACAAAGCGGTCACCTTCGGTCGAAATTAACGTAGCTAATTTTACCATCATTTTATTTTTATTCGCTCCAAAATACATAATAAACATTTTGTTTGACCTAATTTTATTTGCATGATTTTTAACAATAAAAATGTTATGAAAAGGCCATTTCACTTTAAATTATGTAAAAACATAAAATAATGTTGTTTAGCTGCCATTATAAATAAACAGATCAAAAAATTGCTTTAATGTTAGTTAAATACCAATGTTAATAATATGGTTTAAAAAGTATGAATATGCGTTGAAGGTTTGCCTTCAAAAATCCAATATTTATTTGCCTGCAACAAAAACGCGTGCTTTATTTAATCAGGATTGGTATGCCGCCACTTTTGTATGTTTGCCGGCAATTCGCCTGCATGTAAAATTTATTGGCAATTATGTTTATTTAGGGTTGACTTTTTAATGCGTATAAGATGTTGGCACAATATTGCCAGCCAACTGTCAATGCTTTACCATCAATGCCAATATGAAAAATGTACATTGCCGGCAAATAGTGTTTGCCTTGTGGGTTTTTACTATTGAATAGATCTCTAACAAAATTTGCCCCATCTGAAAAAAGTCCCCTTCCGTGCCCAGGACTGGTGTCTATACATAGCCACTTATCCAATTAACTTGATGCAAAAAGAACAATTTTTATTCGTTTCTGCGCTTATTGCCATACATATAATGATCATACACCAACCATTAATCTTACGAGCACACTTTTCATTTATCTATTTGATTAATATTCCTTATCAATATTTATATACAATATAAAACTTTTAAAAAATGATGTTTGTTTATTTAAAAGTTTTATGTTAATATAGCGAAAATAAGAATTTGTTTAACCTCTGTTAAACAAAGATTTTTGGCCTTGTTTGCTTTAGATAGAAAAGAAATCATGTTCGTAGTTACATACAAATTCCTAACTTAAGGGCTATTCATAGATTAGGTCAAATGATTTTTTTAATTTTTAAAGTTTTCTCCCGTTCTTATCACATTTGTATTATCTCTCCGGCTGTGTGTTACGTAACAAATTTAGACATTTTAAATTCAAAAAATATTGCTTTTTAAAGAATCTATTGGGTTATCTGTTACTTTGTGACAATACGTTTTTACAATACATGTAATATAACCATTGTCATTCCAACACGGATGAACCGGCCAAGGTCGCCGAACATTGATTCCATAGCAGTGCGATTGAAAGAAAGATAAGGGATGGAGCTAGTTTGAGCGTTTGAGCAAAATCCATTTGACATTCATGATTCATGGCGGCATGCATGTTGTTTTATGGTGTTTCTTTTTGTTGTTGACAAAGTGATTTTTAATTTATTTGATTTTTGATTAAAAAACAACTTAATTTATTCTGGTTTTATGTGAAATTATATTTTTTTATTTCTTGTATAATGGTTTTAACTTGCTCAGCCTATAGGTGTATCTCTAGCTAGAGCGTCAAAAGGAGTAAAGTTAAAATTTTACCGGTAGGTTAATTTTAAAATAATCCTAAAGCTTTCAAGTCTGGCGCTTTTTGCCCAAACTAGCTCCATCTCTCTCTCGGACTGTTGTACGCACGAGAACTATGATGCTTTAATACAGCAGACCCGGTCTATACGTATTAGAATGTCATTGAATAAAACACAATTTACTTTATTTGTTATTTTGTCACTACATCCCCAGCAAACACTATTTGCCGGCAATGTACATTTTTCATATTGGCATTGATGGTAAAGCATTGGTAATTGGTTGCAATATTATGCCAACATCTTATACGCAGTAAAAAGTCAACCCTAAATAAACACTTAATTGCCAATAAATTTTACATGCCGGCGAATTGCCGGCAAGCATACAAAAATGGCGGCATACCAATCCTGATTAAATAAAGCACGCGTTTTTGTTGCAGGCAAATAAATATTGGATTTTTGAAGGCAAACCCAGCAAACACTATTTGCCGGCAATGTACATTTTTCATATTGGCATTGATGGTAAAGCATTGGCAATTAGTGGCAATATTATGCCAACATCTTATACGCATTAAAAAGTCAACCCTAAATAAACACTTAATTGCCAATAAATTTTACATGCAGGTGAATTGCCGGCAAGCATACAAAAATGGCGGCATACCAATCCTGATTAAATAAAGCACGCGTTTTTGTTGCAGGCAAATAAATATTGGATTTTTGAAGGCAAACCTTCAACGCATATTCATACTTTTTGAACCTTATTATTAACATTGGTATTTAACTAACATTAAAGCAATTTTTTTGATCTGTTTTATTTATAATGGCAGCTAAACAACATTATTTTATGTTTTTTACATAATTTAAAGGAAACAGCCTTTTCATAACATTTTATTGTTAAAAATCATGCAAATAAAAATTAGGTCAAACAAAATGTTTATTATGTATTTTGGAGCGAATAAAAATAAAATGATGGTAAAATTAGCTACGTTAATTTTGACCGAAGGTGACCGCTTTGTGCATTTGTTTTCTACGTGGTTTTCTAGCTTTTTAGTTTCTTTTTTAAAGAAAAGAGTTTTTAGTAGACATAATTAAATGTATTCATTACCTAATAAGTGTGTGTTGTGTGATTAATTGGTGATGGCTAGTCGAGAAGGCAAGATATTCGAGTAGACTGTTAGGAGCTGTAAACATTTTGTTTAAAACTTTATTAAAAGTTTTAAAGACCTGTTAATAAAAAATATTATATATATTTAATAGTTTTTTGACATACCGATAAATGGCGTAATGGACAATAAACTACTACGTTTCTGCAATATCTTCGCTTTTTATCTCTAAACCGTACCCATTAGACAAAAATATTTCGAGAGCGGTCTGCGGTAGGTGATCTCACTTAGCTTTGAAAGAAATATCTTCGGCTAGTGTAAAAATCTGCATCTCCAAGTTGGACAGTGTTCCGAGAGATGGTACTTTGCATTGCAAGGAAATTGCATGCAGTAAGGAGTTTTTCCTATTTTAATTTTCAAATAAAATAACACATCATTTTAGCTTTTAAAAAAAAGTATATGCGACAATTTTCGTCAATAAGACGTCAGCTTGCTGCTTGGGAGTATCTGCATTTGCCCACTTTCGTGTCTTTTTGTTATCTTTTTGCCAATAACTTATTAATGATGGATGCCATCATCTTAAACGCATTTTTGCCACTAACCTATTAATGACGGATGCCATCACTTTATCTGCAACACGTGGCCTAATACGGCCAGTTGCCCACTTTCGCGTCTTTTTGATACCTTTTTGCCAATGCCTTGCCATTAAAGAGTGTTGGCAATGCCAGTAAATTAAATGTACAACGCCGGCAAAAAATGTCATATGGGTCATTTTAAACGTCTTTTAAAAAATGAATGTATTACAAAAATGTGCATGAGCTTTATACCTTATAAATTTAACATCTGGTTTGTCCTTTACAATTGTTAAGTCCTATCTCTATCGTTACAAGTCTACTGCTATAATAAAACTTTTACAGTTAGTCAAAAATCAAATAACTGGGAATATTTTAGGTCTATCTGCAAATTTAGAAGATTTATGTCATATTTTTATTGTGTTTATAAATTTGTATGCTCTCTAATATATCTATTTTTTTATTCTTTTATTTCTAAATGTTAAATTTTAGACTATTTATATTAGGGAAAGAATGACCAGGCTCTAGGAAATGGTTTGAAAAATTTAAAATTCTTTGGTCTATTCCAAATGACGCATACATCAATTTTAGGCGTTCAACCAATTATAACCGCGGTAATAATTGGTGACAACTTTTGATGTATAATCCATTGTTTAAACGTCAACATAACCGATTGGTACATACTGTTTTAAAATTGGTTCTACGCCTAAAATTGATGATATAGTGTACTTTAAATCTTTTTCGAAGCTTTGGTCTGTTTGTCCTATGTAGCAGCTCTATTGCACTCTGAATATTCTAGCTTATAAACTTTTTTTTGTTGAAATAATACTAAAAGAGTATTTACTTTTTGTTGAAATAATACTAAAAGAGTATAAATTCCTTTTCAATTTCTTAGTTATCCAAATTCATTATTACTATTAATTTTTAAATAATTTCTATTAAAATTATTCGTAAACTGTCAAATTTTAAAACTAACGACACAGAAACTAAAAGAAATAATGACGAAATCAAAGGTAACTTGACCGTTTGGTTCAGTTGATGTCGCGTTTACTGTTACATTGCATAAATTAATATTTAAGTTTATTGCAACAAAAACTCATAGCTCTTCTCATTTTTAAGACTACTAAATTATCCCTCTTTCATAACTATGCATTTATTATTAAATTTTAGAAAATTGCAACGTATATAGTACTTGCTTTTTTGTTGAAATACTACTAAAGAGTATAAATTCCTTTTCAATTTCTTAGTTATCCAAGTTCATTATTACTATTAATTGCAAATAATTTCTATTAAAATTATTCGCAAACTGTCAAATTTTAAAACTTAACGACACAGAAACCAAAAGAAATAATGACGAAATCAAAGGAAAAGCTTGACCGTTTGGTTCAGCTGATGTCGCGTTTACTGTTACATTGCATAAATTAATATTTAGGATTATTGTAGTAGGCACTGAAACAAAACACTAATTCAAAGCATAAGAAAAGCTTTTGAAGTGTTAAAAAGATACTTTATGTAGTGTACTAGAATAAAAAGTACTTTAACTTTATGTTAACGATTTAAAAAACAGCATTTTTTAACAGCCGATTGAAAAATGCTATTTTCAGATTATTTTTATTTAGAATATTTGCTATTTTGTTAGATGGGTAAACATGGTTGTGTATTTTTGTACGAGTTGTGCTTTTTTATTTTTGAGTTTTGAGTATATTTTAATTTAAATTTAACACAATAAGTAATGCTGCTCCCCAACCTAGGTAGAAGTAATAGTAGACTATGATGTTTGACTAATAATGGCTTTGGCAGGTTCCAGGTACCAAAGATTAATGAATTGAAACTTTACTTTAATAATTTTGTAAAACCTGAAATTTATACATACGTATACAGAGTGTCTACGTAAGTTGGCGTCATATGGGAAATTTTTTTATTATTAATTAAAAAAAAGTTATTCTTTATAAAAGTTCTGCATGATTCAAAACCTAAAATACAATCATCAGATATCAAATTGTCGTCTACGACATTTGACCAAAAATGTAATTTTTGCTTAAGAGTAAAGTACCTGTATTTTTGCTAATATCGCAAATTTTTATAAAGAAAAGATGTTTAGATTTAAAAATTACTTCTAAAAATACAAATTTGTTCATTTCTAAAAAAAAGATTTTTTTCCTGCTAAAAATCGAGAAAATTTAAATTTGTACATTAAGTGCATTGTACATTCTTCTTGTTTTAACAACAGTAAATTTAAAAGTTTATTTGAAACTTTTATATGACAATTATAATCATGAAATGTAGTGCACTATTGTACAAACTCAAATTTTTACCCTTATCGTAAAAAAATAAAAAAAATTGTTGTAAATCAACAAAATTGCATGTTTTAAACTAATTTTTAATTCTGAACATCTGTTCTTTATAAACATTTTTGATATTAGCACAAATACCGGTACTTTACGTTTTTGGCCAATTGTAGATGACTGAACTAATTTGATATCTGATGGTTCCTTTTTAGGTTTTGGACAATGCAGAACTTTTTATAAAGAATAGCTTTTTTCTTAAAATCAATAATAAAACAGTTTTCATATGACGCCAACTTACGCAGACACACTGTATATGTATAAAATTTCGGTTTTACAAAATAACTAAGTTAAGTTTTAATTTAATAACCTTTGGTACTTGGTACCTGCCAAAGCCACTATTAGTCAAACTTCATAGTCTAACAAAATCAAACTATGTTGGGAGCATGCATTGACTTGACAACTTTTAGCTTTTACAAAATAGAGAGATATGGGTGGTGCTGTAACGTCATGCGGTATTAACGTAAGCGCTATTATGACAGGTAAGCTATGCGCGATTCGATTTTTACCGTCGCTGGTGGTAATAACGTTACCGCATGGAGTAATTTGCGGGCTGATAACGCCGTGTGCTATTTAAAATAGCGAGTAGAATTGCCATGCGCACAAGATTTTTCTTTGTTTATTTTTTAAGGTTATACTATTTATTTCGACGATTTCTACAAATATTTTTGTAATAGAGCCACAGAGTAAAGTTAAACTACATCTTTGATAAAGCCTTGCTTTTCTTATTTTGGGATAAATATCGCAGGTGGAAAAGAAATGAAAAGGTTAAGATTCTCGGCCAAAAATAACCTGGCTTTACTGAGAGAATGTCTTGGTCAAAATTCGTCTGGAAAAGTGGGAAAATGTACAGTAAAATGTGTTTGAGATAACGAGAAAAACTTTAGTATTCGCACATTAAAGGATTATTTGTTTTTGATTTTGTAAATTCGCAGACAGGCGTAATTAACCGTTCGTAATACGGCGTCTTCCATATCTCTAAAAACAAACACTAAATACCGTATGCGGTATTTAAATAGCGCCTTACGTAAATTACGAACGTAGGCGGTAACCAAAGTACCCATATCTCTCTAATAACAAAGGTTTGTCCCTTACGGT
Source organism: Listronotus bonariensis (assembly GCA_014170235.1). Classification (NCBI taxonomy): domain Eukaryota; kingdom Metazoa; phylum Arthropoda; class Insecta; order Coleoptera; family Curculionidae; genus Listronotus; species Listronotus bonariensis. The sequence goes on along the minus strand of JACEGR010001390.1, from coordinate 145,123 downwards.
CTCTTACTCTATTACTACAGCCAGTAAGTTATTAAAGAAAAATATGAAATAAAAAAAATACGGTTCCAATAATTATCTTTGTGTAAACAAAAATAATTAAAAAAGTAATTTAAGTCTTTTGACATTAAAAACGTAAGAAAAAAACTGCACGTAAAAATACACATTAGTCGTAGTAGGTATTTTAATTTATTTTGTTCGGGGTTCTTATAAGGCATGTCGATTTAAATTCTTTATGGAATTGACTAATTGAAATAAACGGTATAAGTAATAAATAAATAATTTACTTAAGGATTAGCCATATATTGTCTCAAATAATTTGAAAATTTGCATACAAATTGTATTTTTTTTATAATTAACTACGTCTCAAATAACAATACTTAAAAAAGAATTAAATGGCTTCCTAGGTGTAGTTTAGTAAACCCTATATGGTTAGAATAGTAACGACTTTTTTCTGCTACTGTTTAAAAAATGCTGTTTTTATTCCTTATCATATAACGGGTGATGTATCGCCGGGCGGGACATAGGAAATCCCATGTTATTTTTAATGGGGTCAATTATTGGCTCCCTAATTATTTTAGAGAAAAATTCCATTGAAGTTTATTGAAGAGCATGCAAATCTACGTACATGATAAAAACTTTAGATTTCTTGGTTAACTCGTTTGCTAGTTAGATGCTTATATATTTTTAAAAATTGTTACATTATTATCGCCTCATATTTATGAACAACAATAAAAATACCAGTTAGCGTGACATTACGTTGTCATTTTGAAATTTAGTGCTTTATTATTATCAAAAAATCGTACAGTGAAAAGATTAAAGTTTTATTTATACAAACGAATTAAGTTAAATTAAACTAAACTAGAGTAACAAATTTCAAGAACATATGACATTTATATTATTTACATGCTTCAATAAATTATTAATATTGTTACAATAATTAATATGTTGGAAATAAACCTAAGATTTAAGAAAATTTTCAAATATTCCTCCATTGACTGCTAGACAATAACCCAGACGTTCATAAAATTGTCTTCTTACATTGGCTAACTGGTAAATTGAAATTTTATTGCATTCTGCAGAAATAGCATTTTTTAAATCATCTAGATTAGAGTAATTTTTATCCTTGTATATCATGCTTTTTAAGTGGCTGCAGAGGAAGAAGTCATTTGGCGAAATATCAGGCTGCTGGCCAATTTATGGTGTGATGTAGGCCAATAACATTTCCATTGAAAGCATTGTGTAAATATTCCCGAACAGCAAGGGTATTATGTGCCGAGCAGCCATCCGCGGGTAAAATTAGTTCTTCGAGTAGTTCAAAATAAATTCTGCATTCAAAAATTTTGATAAAGAAAAAATGGCCCAATAATATGTTGTCCGAAAATCGCCGCCCAAATATTTACTTTCTGTGGATATTGCGTCCTCGTTTCGAGAAATCTGTGTTGGTTTTCTTTGCTCCAGTATCGGTAATTTTGATGATTGGGTTTATTGTTTAACGTAAATGTGCACTCATTAGTAAAACAAATATTTCTTAAAAATTCACTGTCCATGTTAGCGCTTTCCATCATGTGAAAAACAAAATTTCTGCCGTCGTATTTTATCCCCATCCCTTAGCTCTTGATATTTTCATATTTGTATGAAATGTATTTATGCCTTTTCAAAATCCGGAGCACTGTTGATTGATCTTTTCCTATGATATCCTGAAGTTTCCTTGTACTCACCTTCCCTTCATTTTCTTCCACGTGCAATAAAATTTCCAAGTCTCTATCATCTCTTACATTTTCTTCTCTCTGATGCTCCCTAGCTTCACATCTGCAGTTATTCATTACTGTGCCTTTGGTCTCAATTTTTTGAGAGTCCTATCGACTTCAATTTTAAAATGACAACGTTATGTCACGCTCACTGGTATTTTCATTGTTGTACATAAATATGAGGCGATAATAATGTAACAATTTCTAAAAATATATTAGCATCTAACTAGCGAACGGGTTAACCGAAAAATCTAAAGTTTTTACCATGTACGTAGATTTACATGCTCTTCAATAAACTTCAAAAGAATTTTTCTCTAAAATAATTAGGGGAGCCAATAATTGACCCCAATATAAATTACATGGGATTTCCTATGTCCCGCTCGGCGATGCATCACCCGGTATATAATATAAAGTATTTTATTTTATTGCACCGTTTACCAATTAAGATACTTTTTACTATAAAATGAAACAGATGGACATTCCAGATTCTTCTAAATAATAAAATTATGGGCATAATACTAAAAGCAAAGAGGATACTAGCTAACGCATTTTACGAAAAAAGTTATTCTTTATAAAAGTTTTGCATGGTCCAAAACCTAAAAATACAATTATTAGATATTAAAATGTATGAGTCATCTACGATGGATAATTTTTGTTGAAGAGCAAAGTACCTGTATTTTTGCTTATATCGAAAGTTGTTATAATAGTAGGGAGCCCACGATGTTAAATGGGGATTTACTCGAGTGTCATAGAGACCTTTTGGGTGGCAAAGCTTATATAACAAAAAGAAAAAATGTTATATAATGTATACCTTTTCATCGGTGGAAGTGGCTATAGACTTTTAAATATGTCAAAAAATACTTATAATAATATAATTATTATTTCGGATTAAAAAAATCGTTCGGGTCGTATCGGATTATATATTTTTTGTTATCCCTGGATTATTTTCTTCAAAATAACAAAAAGCTACGGTCGAAAATGATAAACTGATGTTTTACTTTGTAGCCCTCTTTTTCCTTCCTCCCCTCTCAAATTGTCAGATTAGTGGAATATATACACTGTTTAGCATGTAATTAACTTACCCTATCTAAATCTGTCGCGCTCAAAAATTTCTGATGGAAATATTTTTGTTTTTTATGATCGGCCCTGTATACGGGGCTCATATTTGGTGGAGCTAATTAACCGGGTACTAGGTATCCTCCGGTGTATTAATCTGCCGCGTTGTAGTAAATCCCGAAATCCCCCTTGGGCTCCCCTACCATAAAGAAGAGATATTTAGAATTGAAAATTACTTTTAAATATGCAATTTTGTTTATTTACAAAAAAATATTTTACCGTTTTTTTCTGCGATAATGGTGAAAATTTAGGTTTCTACATTAGTGCGATAGATTTCATTATTTTTAATATCATAGAAAAATGTTAAATATATTTTTTATGTAGTGACATAAAAATAAGAGGAATGTACAATGCATTATCGAACAAACTTAAATTTTCTCGATTTTAGCAGGAAAAAAAATCCATTTTTTGGAAATGAACAAAATTGTATATTTAGAATGTAATTTCTAATTCTAAGCATTTTTTTTATAATAAATTCAAATATTAGCAAAAATACAGGTACTTTCCTCGTTTTTTTATCTTTGGGCAATCTATGAAGGGTGAAAGCCTAAATACTAACGTACCGTGGGTGTCTTAAGCAGGGTAAGAGGAAGTTTGTTAACACGGGACTTAAAAACTTGAAGATTTGGGGGGGAAGGAAAAATCTCCGCTGGCAGTAGGTTCCACAGTCTAGAAACTCTAGGGATAAAAGAACGAACGCAATGGGAAGTTCGGGGCCTGTCCAATTGAACTGTATAGGGATGCATACGCGCGGCACCACGAGTTTCTCTGTTGGGAGCTGCAAGAGGAGGGACTATACTGGATAATTCGTCCGAGCCGAAGCCGTAAAAGTATCTATAGAAGAGCGGTAGATCTCCCACAGCTCGACGATGGGCAAGAGAAGGAAGTCTTTGAGTAAATAAAGGATCATTATTAAGACAAACAACCCGTCTTTGAATGGCATCAAAAATGCTGAGGGTTGTAGGGGATGCCATTCCCCAGACATGAGAACAATATTCCAGAGAGGGTCGAATTTGGGACACATACAAAGTGTATAAATTGGAAGGAGAAAAATACTTTTTGGCTCGGAAAAGAAATCCAAGGTTTTTTGAAGCCGCGCTGGCTATAGATACAATGTGTTAATGCCAGTTAAGGTTATTCTCAAATGTGACGCCCACAAGGTTAAATGTGTCCCCGCTCTGCAAAACCTGGCCACTTATAAGCAAAGGATGAGTGTTTGATGATTTTTTTCGCGACAAGGAACATGATTGTGTTTTGGATGCATTAAATTGAACGAGATTTTTGGCGCCCCAATCCAATATCAAATTGAGATCCTGTGAAAGAGATATCTGCATCGCCCTGCGTTTGCTTTCCAAGTCGGGTTAAGAGGTTGGTTTGGGAACCTGAAAAGTGGAGTGAAGGGTACTAACGTCAGCATAACTATGAATATGGGATTGGTTGTGAAAGAAAGAAGGTTGTTGATGTGAATAAGAAACAAAGTAAAGTTGGTGCTAGTACTGAACCCTGAGGCACTCCAGCATTAATTTCGCGAAAGCTTGAAGAGTGACCATCAACAAAGACTGATATTCCTCCTAAGCAAAAATTACATTTTTGGCCAAACCCCGTAGATGACTGACACAATTTGATATCTGATGACTATATTGTATTATTGTAGCAGAACTTTTTATAAAGACCATTTTTTTTGTAAAATTAATAATAAAAAGTTTTCCATATAATGCCAAGTTATGTAGACACACTATATATTGAACCGATTAGAGGTTGCTATTAGAAATTATTACGGTGAACGGAGTTACTCGCTCGGCAGGGCTTTCCGGACCTCCTAAACTTCTTTTTGTCACAACATTTAAAATTTATTACTTTGCCTATAAATTAAATTGAAATTATCGAAAATTATTAATAGTAACGACAAATGACGTCTAATAAGTCAGAAATTTAAATTGTAAAATTTTTATGATCGTAAAAAAATGTAGTATGCAACAGTTACATAAAATGTCTTATTTTTACTCATGCCATCTAAACATACCATTCATCGAAAAGTATCACATTATGCACTTGTTACATAACCTAATTTTTTTAAACAGTAAGTTGCTCAGGTAGTGGTTTCATACAAAAAATAAAACAAGAAATTTTAACTTAAATCTTTATTTAAAAAAAATATTGCACTTACTGAGACATATTTGGTAAAAAATATATTACAAAAGGAACCTATGAATCAATCTCTAAAAAAATCACCCACATACAAGAAATAAATATAAAACAATATACAAAACAATAAAATTTTAAAATAAATTATAGACTATTAAAAATAAATAACAATTATCTACTCTAAAATATTTATTGCACCTCTTTTTTAACTTAAATTTCTACATAAAAATAAATAATTACTAATTCATAAAGAGACATCCCAAAAACGTGTTTGTGTTATTTCCAAGTTTAGCTATTAAAACTTTTACAGCATTTTGTTTTGGGTCAGCCTCTATAAAATAAATATTGCACATATACCCACTATACACAGAAGACTAAAAAATTACAACATATTTTATTTAATTTTTCATTATTTTTATTTTTTATTAAAACTGGTAGCCTGGTTCAAAACTAAAAGTATAAAAAATTTCTAAATATAAATATAAAAAATGTAATAGTCCAAGAGCCCGTGAGCGGCAGACCTTCGTCATTTAGTAAAAGCTGAAAGTTTGTCTTCGCATGCTCCCAACTTAGTTAGAGGCGATGGAAGACTACGAAGTTTGAATCATAGTGGCTTTGACAGGCACCTGGTACCACAGGGTTAATAATTTGAAACTTAACTTTTTCATTTAGTAAAAGCTGATAGTTTTGATAGTTGCAACCCCTTGGCAGACAAACATTTTGGGGTGGTCCAATGGTCCGAGGAAGTTCAATATTTCTGATATTTAACAAGATATAACAAAAAGTATTTTTTAGGATTTGTAGGATTTCCAAATAAGTATGTATGTCCTAAAAATATTTCGATGTTTACAGAGTGTTACAAAAAAAGTTATTTCTGTGAGGTTAGTTTTGATTAAAATAAAATTTTAGACTTTCTGTATGTATAAAAATATTTTTAGGACATGAATATTGACAAACCCCACATTTCTTATAAAAGACTTTTTGTCATATCATCATAAATAATAGAAATATTGAACTTTATCGGACCATGGGCTACACAAATATGTTTGTTTGCCAAGGAGTTAAAACTGTCAAAACTGTCTGTCAACTGGGGAAATATCCTTTAACAGGTACCCAAATATTTTTCAATTAACTAATCTTTGGTACCTGGGACCTTCCAAACTTTATAGTCTACCATCGCTTTTACCTCCGTTTGGAGCATGCGCTGACAACTTTTCAGCTTTTACAAAATGACGAAGGTCTGCCGCTCACGGACTTTTACTCTATAAGTACTTTTATTTTTGAAAGTAGAATAAAATTGTATAATTTATTGTTTTAAAGACTTGAACTGTATTTTTAAAATTTCACGCTAAATCATTAAAGTAAAAAGATATGTGTCAGTTTTTTTTACTTGGCCTGCGGCTTGTAAATTTTGTGACTCTTAATAAAACGAACTACGGTTATTATGGTTTTGAACCATGCAATAACTTATAAAAAAATTACAATTATTTATAAGTTATGAATTAAAAAAGTATTTTAGACATTATAAAAACCCTGTATAACAACAAAAATACATGGGCGTAGCCAGGTAGGTGGACAAAATTTATAACTACTGTTTTGTAGATGTTAAATTTGTACGTATATTTAAGGACTCCGCAACAATAAATACATTAAAAAATATATAGGGTGTTTCTTACTTGCGTTAAAAAAATTAAAATCATATTGATGGCCTTATCTTATGCAAAAAAGTTAAAAGTTTATATAAACATAGGTCCGAAAATGCATTGTTTCCAAGATACAGAGTGTTAAAGTTTTTAAAAAATCGAATTTATATTAATATCTTAAATATAATTTAGACGATTTTACCAAAATTTGATACTGTCGTGGTATTGGGTCTTGAGCGGTTCGTAAACGAAAATTTCTGAAAAAAATTATATGCAACTAACTTTCTTCTATATTTTATATTTTATTTAAATTGGCCTAACAAAATTACATTCTTTTTTGTTTCTTGCTTCGTTAAAAAAACTCTTATTTGCATATCCTTAACAATCCAAGAAACATAAAACACATTTTAAAAACAATTTATTTAGTAACTTTGTTAGTTTAGATGTTTTTAAACAAAATATTATTGGGCTTTTCTCCAGAATAAAATTAAAAAATTTATAACATTTTATGAAAATTAAAACTTTTATACAATATGTAGAAGTATTCTGCTCTTACACAATATAATAAAAGTTATTATTACTTACAATACAAAGGTTTTAATCTATAAACAAGGGTTCATTAGCACTCAGTTGAAATTATTTTAATCTAATAAAAATAAAATCTTAACAAGACGCCAGACGAGAACTGGGCCAATGGTTGCGTCTTAAAAATGTGGTAAATAGTTTACCAAAAATGTGGTAAACAGTTTACCTAAAAACATTTTGGTAAACTATTTACCACATTTTTGAGACGCAACCATTGGCCCAGTTCTCGACTCTGGCGTCTGGTTAAAATTTGTTTTATTGGATTAAAATAATTTCAACCGAGTGCTAATGAACCTTGTTTATAGATTGAAACCTTTGTATTGATAAGTAACTTAATATTAAATATTTCATTATTTTATTTCTCTTAAAGTAATAATAACTTTTATTATATTGTGTAAGAGCAGAATAGTTCCCATAATGTATAAAAGTTTTAATTTTCATAAAATGTTAAATTTATTGTGGAGAAAAGCCAAATAATATTTTGTTTAAATTTAATCTTCCAGAAAACAAATAAAGCATAAAATACTTTTTAGATGTTTTTAATGTTTACTTTAGCATTTATTGGTGCTGCTACATAATTTAAAATAAAAATTATAAAATTAATTTTTTTTTTTGTTAAGTAGTCCGGAAAAAAGCTGTTTTTTCCATTGTTTTAAGGAAAATACAAGAAATGCACAAAAGCCAGTGACGTAAGTACATTTTTTTTGTTAGAACTATTTGTACAGGTGCCATTCGCCACTAAACCTAATAAAATGCTACATAAGCTCCTCTTGCGGCTATAAATTTTACTGCCAAAGTTTATTAAAATCGGAAAATTGTGATAAAAATTTGAAGTTTTTATTTAAAGTTTGCCTATCTAAAAACATTTCATTTTCGGACCTATGTTTATACAAGCATTAGTTTGGGAATATTTCCTTTTTTACTGCAAGGAAAAACCCTGTATAATAAATATACAGTGTCGGCCAAATTAAACTTGCATACTTTTAACTAATAATAACTTTTATCTGTTGCACCCATCGGAGAAATGCAAGCTTCATGGGGAGCAATATTTATCAAAAATAATTATAATTCCTAAATCTTTAAACTACTGACAGATACGCTTTTACTGAATCATTTTCCATAGTTTCTCTACAAGAAAAATGTATTAACTTAGTTATAGCTAAATCAGATTTCTTTTGCTATGAGGTTAAATACAGTATTTTGGAAAAAGTCCCGTAAGTCCAGTCCAGTCTAAATCTATTTAACAAAAATTGGCAAGCCTAGAGAAAACATATCTACCTATTTGCTCTTTTAAAATAAAAAAGATAGGCGCAACAGATAAAAAGTTACTATTAGTTAAAAAGTGCTTAAGTTTAATTTGGCCCACCCTGTATAATGAGGTTGGCTCGAGAGAGCACTTTCAAACATTTAAGTTCCACATCATAGGCCCTTTTTAACCACGACTTTTTTAGAAACCACCTAATAAATTAATAATGTATCGTCTGTGAAAAAAGTTATGACCATAATTATGCAAATTTTACCCAGTATGAAGAAGTAAAAGAAATAAATATAACGGGGAACCACCTTTGAGAAACACCCAGTATATAATTACTTTTCTTCTGCCTGCCCCCTCTAAACAAAATCCTGGCTACGCCCATGCAAAACTATGAAGCTTTTTCGTGGTCACCATAATTAATAAAAAGTAAATTCTATCCTAAAATTACCTAAATTAAAAATATCAACATTAAAATATTGCACATCGTTTGATATTCTTAACAACTAATATTGCACGCGGTTACTTCCCGACCTGAATTAAATTACCAACAGTAATTTTACCAAATCTATATAATTCAAAAAAAAATTACCTATATCATTTTAGCTATTGTTTAGTAAAATGTGTTATATAAGAGCATTTTTTAAATATTGATCTTGGGTTAATCCGATCCATGAAAACTCTTTCAAAAAAGGATCTGCCAGTCTCCACCAGTGTTCATAAATTGATCGAATCTTTAACTCGGGTTGGATCCTGTCAAAGAATACCAATCCAAAGAACCCCACAAGTGAGATTTCAGCGTACCCTAAAAATTTTAATACCTACCCTGACCAACAGATGGCGAAAGTAGTACGATGTCGCTTTGCTAATACCATTACCATCAGAAATTGATAGCAGACGCTGACGAGCAGTTGGCCCGATCAGTTAGAGTGAGGATATACGCAAAATTTAATAAAAATAAAATCCCCGATAAATGGACCTAGTATCCATAAGATTATTAAATTTATTATTTCAGAATAGGATATATCGATGGGTTTTTGACAAAACATCGTAAGCGACATTCTTTGGTTTTACGGAAACAGTTTTTTTTCATTGGCTTTATTTCAGATGAAGATATGTTCTATATTGGTTCGGCGGTTCATTTAATTAATGGTAGTTATTTGGGTACACGCCAAAAAATAAATTAAAAGTACCAAAAACCAAAAAAATAAAAAAAATAAAATAAAGCAAGTAAATAGAGAACTAAAAATCGACGTTTTGGTGGCAAGTCTGCCACCGTTGTCAAGATAAATTGAATAAAAAAATTAAAATTTAACTATTATTTAGGTTTAGAATTTTACAACTTTTAGCTTTTTTAGGAGATTCTGAAAATTTTGACATTAAATGTTAAATATGTTTGTTTTGTAATTCAAATTAAGAAGAAATCTAAAATAAAAACATTCAGATCTCGGTTTTTCTTTAAAAATAACGCGATGGGAAGAAAACATCGTTTCCCGTAAAATTGGCGAATGTCGCTTACGATGTTTTGTAAAAATGCATCGATATATCCTATTCTGAAATAATAAATTTAATAATCTTATGGATACTGGGTCCATTTATCGGGGATTTTACTTTTATTAAAATTTTGCGTATATCCTCACTCTAACTGATCGGGCCGACTGCTCGTCAGCGACTGCTATCAATTTCTGATGGTAATGGTATTAGCAAAGCGACATCGTACTACTTTCGCCATCTGTTGGTCAGGGTAGGTACTAAAAATTTTTAGGGTACGCTGAAATCTCACTTGTGGGTTCTATGGATTGGTATTCTTTGATCCTGCTGACCCAGGCTAAAGCCAGGGTTATTCGGGATAAACGGAAGTGTCAAAATCTGCTGTTTCGTTTTTTTTTGTTTTAAAAATTTTGTGTGTCATGTTTATTACAAGTGGAAAAAGTATAAAAAGAAACAATAGTTTAATAATTATTGATTGTTTCAGCTTCAATATTATGAAAATCTTGAAAAATAATTACACAACAAAAACATTCAAAAGGTTTATGTTTTCTTATAACACAAAGCCGATGTATAAGGACCAAATGTATCATACGTGTTTAGAAAGTAACTAAAATCCCAGTGAATCTTAAAAACAGCTGATTGGATCTATCCCAACCCATCGGAGCAATATTTAATAACGCCTATAGTTTTAGAAAATACCTATAAAGGGTGTCCTTAAAAAGTTTTAAAAATTTGCCGCTTGCTCTCTTACTAACCTTACAAAGTTGCAAAGCCTACTTTTTAAGAAATCGATTACCGCAGATCATCGTGGGATACATTGTATAAAAATTGATCCAATGCACGCCACTGAAATTTATTTTTGTTTTTTTTAACGACATAGATTTGGCAAGTAAGAATCTAAACTAAATACAACTAAACTTACAAACTAAAGAAAATTGAGCAATTTTTTTACAAGAAATTCAAAATAAATTTATATGGGCGTTTTGATAGGATAAGTAACTGTTAAAAGTAGTTATACAGAGATTTATTTTATATTAATTTAGCACATATGTTATAGTCAATTTTAATAAATGTAACCACTTAAAATAACGCTAAATATTTTTAGTTTTATCTAATCTTTAAAATTCGGATTTTAATTGCATTCGAGAGAAATTTAAACTTAATATTTTTTAAGAAAAACATGGTACGCTAGTGCTTTTCTAATAACTAAAATTATTTTTACAATCTTTTATTTAACTTGCAATATATGTATGTATGTTGGTTTGCATGGACTTTTCCAAATAATTTTTAAAGTAATTTGAGCAGAAATTTAGTATATGAAGAAACAGTTTAAAAATGTAAATTCGGTGCTCTTTGATAAGAAAAAAAATCACAAAAAGTTTAAAGCAAATAAATCGGCATGCTTGTCTTCGCGGCCGCCTTTGCTATATTTCTTTTATGATATGCCGGTTAATGCACCTGGTCATCGCACTATGGGATAGAAATTAATTTTTTGGTCAAAATTCTGAAACTTACCAGTCTAACTTAAAATGAGGTGCTTTTTACTGGAAAAATATTATAAATTATTACTAAAATGTCAGATTGTTTGGTTAATTCGGTAGTATTCTAATCAGTAATCCGATGATTATTATCTCATATGATATACAGGGTTCGACAATGGGTATTTTTTTTAATTGAATACCCTGAATATTATATCACCACCAAAATCTTTTAAAATGCTTTAAAAAATACTACATTTGATGTGTCTATCTCAATTAGTTTCGGAAATTTGACCATCCAAATCTGAAAAATAATTTTAAATTATTCTTAGAAGCGTAATAGAGATACATCTTCCCAACTTTTTTTATTTTTTAACGTATAAAATAAATAAAAAAACTGTTTTGTTGGGTAGATTCTGTAGAATTCATATCTTTCATCAGAATGCTTTTATCTTTTAGGATATACAGTGTAGGACAAAACATATTAAATTTTAAAATGGAAAACTTTGTAAATTATAAAAATCTTGTATCTGTCCTTACACTCAGAAGTAGCAAAAAGTAGGAAGGCAATTGTAAGTACAAAAACTGATGAAGAAAAAGGTAAAAAAATCTTTGACAAAAGTAGCGAGACTTCGCGAGACTGCATCGGAAACACAACAATAGCTCTTATTATTTAAACTCTTTTACTTTTTTTAGTAAACAACGCTAATAATAAACTAAGTAGATTAAATGTTGTATATTTATGTTTACTTAAAATACATTTTCAAGTTTCTTATTACCCCAATAGAAGTCGTCATATCCTTTTATAATTTTGCGTACATGTAGTTTGGAGTATCTACTTTGAAATACACAGCATGAGCCATTAAAATTTCAAAGTTGCTTTTTGGCCAAAATAATGGATTTCTATCCCCTAGTATATCGGCGCGTCGCTGTAAACGATAGCGACGCCTTTGTATAGAATAGTCCGATTGCAGGCGGCCTTTTTATGTTTTTTTGTATTATTTTCAAAGGGTACCTAATTTTCGCTTTTAAAATGTTCTTACTATACGTTTAGTTTGTATAAAAATGCATGGTTAGCTTTTTGATGTCATTCAAAATGCAAATGCAGGCAATGACTATTCGCCGAAGATGGCAAAGTAGTTATTTTAAATACTCTTTTGTAACAAATCAATTTTTAATTTTTGGGGGTCACATTTTTGTGTCAAAATAAACTTTCTAGGTTATTCCTTTCCCACCAAAACAAAAATCAAAAAGCTTATATTATGGAAAAGGGGGTCTAGTGTTATTTTATTTTATAGGGTTTTAAATTCTGTTTTCAACACACTTCAGTTTTTTTAAGTCAGTTTAGTAGTTTCCTAGAAAATGTACTCTAAATACCTGGTGTCTTTAGACTCGAAACTTATTCATTTTTCTAAATATCAAAATAAAATGGCAAAGCATAACACATACATATGCAATATTTCATGTATTTGGTTGTTTTTTTTTGTTACTTCCGGTTTAGCCGAAAATTACTTTAATTTTTTTATTTTAAATCAGACGCCTGGTATATGTTTATTTATTTGAACAGACAATGTCATTTCAAGTACTATGACGATCTTTTTACTACTTTTTTACATCTAACCTAATAATATTTTAAATTTTCATTAGAGTTACGAAGTGACTAGAGGCACGTTGATGTGCCGCGATTATTTTTTTACCGGGCACGTGTATGACGTCACTACTGAGCGTGCCATTATTCATCATCAAAGTTGAAATTCAAACTATTCTTAATTTGGCTATATTCCGCCTTCTTTTTGCAACAAAATTTTGATATAGCACTAAATTGGCATACAATATTTTATGAACATCCTTAAAAACCTCATTTTTAGTTATTTTACACGTTTTTAATAAAAAAACCGGTTTTTAATACCGGTTTTGACAACCGGTTTTCAATACCGGTTTATAAAATCTAAAAACTTAAACCGGTTTTAAAACCGAAAACCGGAAACGGTGATTTAAAAAAGTTTCTTTTGAAAGTTGCTCATTTTTGTACGTAGATTAAGATTTTAAACAAAAAAATTGGGTTCACGTTTGAAAAAACAAGTTGATATGAATATGACCCTAAAATTGTAGTCAAGGTTACAAAGTAATGATACCCATTAAATTTGCCACTTTATTTTAAAACAAGTCTTACTTGAAACATTTTCTCCTAAAATGCGCCGTTCCGGTTATTTACCTGTCTAAGGTTAAATGAACCACCCTGTATGATCTGTCAACCAAAATCTGATTTTCCAAAATGAACGATTTTTTTTTAGATATAAACCGCAATCAACCAAAAACCGATTAATTGATATTCGAAAAACCGATTTTCGGTTTTGGGTCGGATTATCAAAAACCGCTATTTGAAAACCGATTATCCGAACAACCGGTATTCGAAAACCAGTTTTAAAACCGGTTAACCGGTATTCAAAAATCGGTTTTTAAATACCGGTCTCGGTTTTAGCCAAAACAGCGGTTAACCGGAAAAACCGGTTTCGGTTGCCAGCCCTATTCGTGATACTAATGTAAATATTTTAATAAAATTGGTAGATAGCCACTATGCATCAATAGAAGTTTACATATTTTTTTTATTGTTTTCAGTTGTGTTTGATCGGGATTTGAACCTAATACTTTTAAAGTATAATATGGTATTTAGTCTTTTTACCTTACTTTTAAAATAAGTACTTTGTAAAAAGAGATCTTCAAAAAGCATGCGACTGATGAAAGAATATTAAGATGCCAAATTTGCTTGATATAAAAATTAAAATAAATTAAAACTAAAAAAAGCTCTAAAAAATTAAATAATATCTTTCTTTAAAAACTTTACAAGCAACATAAAAATCTCATTACAAAATTTATCAGAAACCGTCATTTCGAGTACAGTGACACTCCGTTCGCTATTTTGGCATCTACCTCCTAATTATTTTGAGTTTCAAATGTTTAATCTAAAGTTCAATGGTAAAAAACTTTAGATTTTAAATCAAGTAGTCACGAAAAAGTTAACCTTTATTGCTTCATGACTCCTTGGTCAAACATTAACTCTAACGAAGTGACTAGGGCACGTTGATGTGCCGCGATTATTTTTACCGGGCACGTGTATGACGTCACTACTGTCTACTATCCTTATTTTTACTATATTCTCCCTTCTTTTTGCACTAAATTCTGATATAACACTAAATTGGCACACAATGTTTCATTTTACATTAAAAAACCTTTTTAAAACCTGTTTTTTACTGATTATAAACCTTTCTTTATTAATATAATAAAGGTTTACTTTAAATCAAGTCACCATGTTTGAAACCACTATACACATAGCTGTATGTATGGTTGCAGCGTTTTGGGCGTAAAAAAATAGAATTTAATAAAAAAACGTGTAAAATAACTAAAAATGAGGTTTTTTAAGGATGTTCATAAAATATTGTATGCCAATTTAGTGCTATATCAAGAATTTTGTGCAAAAAGAAGGCGGAATATAGCCAAATTAAGAATAGTTTGAATTTCAACTTTGATGATGAATAATGGCACGCTCAGTAGTGACGTCATACACGTGCCCGGTAAAAAATAATCGCGGCACATCAACGTGCCTCTAGTCACTTCGTAACTCTAATGAAAATTTAAAATATTATTAGGTTAGATGTAAAAAAGTAGTAAAAAGATCGTCATAGTACTTGAAATGACATTGTCTGTTCAAATAAATAAACATATACCAGGCGTCTGATTTAAAATAAAAAAATTAAAGTAATTTTCGGCTAAACCGGAAGTAACAAAAAAAAACAACCAAATACATGAAATATTGCATATGTATGTGTTATGCTTTGCCATTTTATTTTGATATTTAGAAAAATGAATAAGTTTCGAGTCTAAAGACACCAGGTATTTAGAGTACATTTTCTAGGAAACTACTAAACTGACTTAAAAAAACTGAAGTGTGTTGAAAACAGAATTTAAAACCCTATAAAATAAAATAACACTAGACCCCCTTTTCCATAATATAAGCTTTTTGATTTTTGTTTTGGTGGGGAAAAGGAATAACCCTAGAAAGTTTATTTTGACACAAAAATGTGACCCCCAAAAATAAAAATTGATTTGTTACAAAAGAGTATTTAAAATAACTACTTTGCCATCTTCGGCGAATAGTCATTGCCTGCATTTGCATTTTGAATGACATCAAAAAGCTAACCATGCATTTTTATACAAACTAAACGTATAGTAAGAACATTTTAAAAGCGAAAATTAGGTACCCTTTGAAAATAATACAAAAAAACATAAAAAGGCCGCCTGCAATCGGACTATTCTATACAAAGGCGTCGCTATCGTTTACAGCGACGCGCCGATATACTAGGGGATAGAAATCCATTATTTTGGCCAAAAAGCAACTTTGAAATTTTAATGGCTCATGCTGTGTATTTCAAAGTAGATATTCCAAACTACATGTACGCAAAATTATAAAAGGATATGACGACTTCTATTGGGGTAATAAGAAACTTGAAAATGTATTTTAAGTAAACATAAATATACAACATTTAATCTACTTAGTTTATTATTAGCGTTGTTTACTAAAAAAAGTAAAAGAGTTTAAATAATAAGAGCTATTGTTGTGTTTCCGATGCAGTCTCGCGAAGTCTCGCTACTTTTGTCAAAGATTTTTTTACCTTTTTCTTCATTAGTTTTTGTACTTACAATTGCCTTCCTACTTTTTGCTACTTCTGAGTGTAAGGACAGATACAAGATTTTTATAATTTACAAAGTTTTCCATTTTAAAATTCAATATGTTTTGTCCTACACTGTATATCCTAAAAGATAAAAGCATTCTGATGAAAGATATGAATTCTACAGAATCTACCCAACAAAACAGTTTTTTTATTTATTTTATACGTTAAAAAATACAAAAAAGTTGGGAAGATGTATCTCTATTACGCTTCAAAGAATAATTTAAGTTTTTAGATTTTATAAACCGGTATTGAAAACCGGTTGTCAAAACCGGTATTAAAAACCGGTTATTAAAAGAAAACCCTTTTTTAAATATTCGCTTAGCCGGTTTTAACCGAAACCGGTTTTGCTTTTTCGATTTTGCCAGCCATAATTACGGATATTATAAAAAATTATTTTTCTAAACCTTACCACTCTCTTTCTCAAAAGTTAAGATAGTTGACCAACATTATTACATTTTTAAACCCCTGTATATTATTTTAAACGAACGTCACGTTTTTATTTTTAAGCCCGTAAAATAAGTGATGAAAATGATTTACATAACACAAAAACACCCATATTATCACATAAGAATTCGCATAGACTAAACGCCAATTTAAGAAAAAAAATGTACAATAGTTATAGAAAGAGGTAGACGGTAGTTATAAGCTTAAAAGCAAGAATAATAACCGGCTAAAACCAATTTGTTGCAACACTTTCCCAAACAACTTATTTTCTAACAAAAAGTAATGATTTACTAATGATAGGTCTTTACAAAAATAAAACTGTATTGCTCCCAAACGTCAAGGAAAAAGATATTTAAAGATCAAAATAAACAACAACACTTTATTATTGCTATTAAAAAAAAACTACAAGCAAATATTTCACACGTTTAAAATAATTTAAATTTTATTATAGACCTAGACTATTATTTAGTTTAATGATGTTTAAATCACAAAATTATTTTATAAAAATTATCTTGTGCTTGGCGTTTTTATAAGCATTATTATACTCTTAGTCCCTAAACCAGTAAAAAAATGAACTTCATTATAAGAACACTTTAAAAACCTTTTAGGAGGGTATCTTTTGATGACTCTACCACGAATAATCATGCATCCATATAGTGTATTCCTTTTTACCTCGTAGAACCGTTCTGAACCGTTCTCTGAACTGTCAATAGTGTCAAGAACGGTTCTATAACATGAAAAAATGTCAAAAAATTGTAAAAGGAACACTCATGGAGTCGTTCCGGAAGGTTCTGGAGCATAAAAGGAATACACCAATATATGAAAGCGGCGCTCCTAATCCAGCCTGTATCAATGTCAAATGTATCGGGTGTCGGACAAGACGAATCCGTCAGTTTTTTTGTCGGACAAGATTTTCACAATGCTTTACATGTAATTTTTAAACATTTTGCCAAAAATTGTAAGGATTACAGTCTTGTAACCCGCCTATTATTTAACCCGAAAAATGTGTTTGAGCTTTATGGTTTCGTTACTGAAACTCTTACGACACACCAAAAATAAAATTCTTGCAAATAGAATATGGATTTTCTTAAAAATTTATTTTTAACTTAAAACAAATTTTCTTAAGGGAAAAAAATATTCTCGCTCCAAGCAATTACATTATTTTTATATTAAATAATATTATTCTTACTATGCATTCTTCAAACAAGTATATATTTTTAAAATATACGTAAGACCATAGATAACCTACATTTAGATCTGCAATGGCAAGAAACATTTTTCGGATTTTTACGACCGCGCGCAGTGGGTGGACGAACATGCGCACTTAAAAGCCTTGGCAAAATACAAACACCGGCACCCCGCACCTTCGTCCGCGGTCTGACCGTAACGCTTATTAGCTACCGTACTTCGAACAGAAAAGCAGGACGCGGTCAACAAATCCTTTCCTATAATGCGAATAGTTTGTTTGGGTCCGGGTGCGTTTACCCTCAACTGGCTTGCGTACAAACCGGTTTTTCGCCCATGAAATATAACTTTTCTTTCACGCAGGTTATAAAATTGGTAATCCATTGAGATCAGTGCGTAAGACACAATTTGTCTAAAATTAAGAATATTATGATATAAGAGATATATAATATATAGGAGATATTTAAGAATACCTATTCTTACAGGAAAACTTAAATTTCTTTAGCCAAGACAAAGTAATATTTTTATTCTCTACTTAAAACATAAATTTACTTTGGAATAAAATTCTTGTTAATTTAATATTATTTTTGTTAAAGACAATGCCTTTTGAAAAGAAAACTAAAAATATATGTATTTTACAGTCAAAACAATTTATATATTTTTCTTTCACTTAAGAAAATATAGGTTTTGTATTATTAAACCAAAATATTATATTCTTGGTTACCATAATTAGGTATCAAAGGTATTTTCCTTATTCATTTTGCAAAAAACGTTGCCCAGGGGAGGTGCGTATCGGCACACCAGGAAACAAGAAACGCTTCCTTCCACACTGCAAGATTATAAGAAGTTAAAAAAATTGTAATAAGGAGATTAAGAAAGGTTGACTAGATAGCCAACAAGTAAGATGGCTGTAGGCCGAGGAGGATTTTGAGGAAAACGTCGGCACCACCATGGTCTAAGTGCTGGAAAATAACGAACACCACATAAATGGTAATAAACTTGACCGAAAGGAGGTATGGGCTCCAAAGAAATCAACGAAGTTAGATTAGTGCGATCTTGCTTGTAGAAATGAAGTAAAACGCTTCGCCCCTCAGGCGCGTTATACTATCGGATTTGGATTTAAATAGTAAGTTAGACAATTTTTTTAAAGCTTTTGTTCCAAAAAACAAAAATACATTTTAATTAACTGTAAAACATATTTATTTTTTGAATTATTTTTAGTTAGTTAACCTCAATTTTTACTGAAAATCGTAATCAATAGAATTTGTTTTGTTATACACTTTTAAGTACTTTTTGCTATTTAATTAAGTAGTCTCAAAAATTTTATGTTTTTTGGATAAAGCCAAAATTTTTATAAAGAATAACTTTTTTCGAAATATTAAAAATATTTTTTCTACAGGTATAGTCAAGTTCATCCGTGGACACACATTGTAATTTTATATGGGGTAGTTGGATCACCGTGCTGAAAATATCCACAGTAAAGTTACTATCGTGCCGGGAATATCGGGAACTTCCGAGAAATTTTCACAAAGAAAGTACTGAAGATTACACTGGAAATGCCGGATGCAGAGCACCAAAAACCCTTGTGTTTATTAACATTTGCTGTACCAGGGAGATTTCCATTAATAGGATCCTAGACACCTCAGCAAGGTTGACTCAGACAGACGTCCAGAAGGTCTAACATAACATCATAAAAATATTATACTATTAAAAGCTTTGTTTTGTACTTAAACAATAATAATTGTGATTAATAAAGTTTTTATAACAATCTTATGTTTTAAATGAAAACTAAGTAGTTTTATTTGAAGAAAGTATTTAATTATGATATTCTTTAACCAAGACAACCCTAAAGTAATATATTCTTGGCCAAAGAAATGTATTCTTAACTTAAGTTTTTATTTGTTTTTGCCGAAGAAAACATATGTTTTAAATTGATCGCTCGACAAGAATATATTTTCTCCAATAAAAATAGTGCTTTTCTTCGCTAGATAATTGCGTCGACAAAAAAATATCTACAAAGAAAGCATTAATATTCTTAACTTAAAAAAATTATGTTTACTTAACTGAATCCACCTTTATGCTTGTACTAAAATGATGTTTTCAAGTATATTATTTACTGATAAGAAGAATATATTCTTTTCGTTATATACAACTCACAATGTGTCTTGAGTCAAAGCAAATTGTTTTAAGCTAAGACATCTTTTTTTTGTGTGGATTTCTGGCAAAATGTTTAAAAATTGCAGGAAAAATATTGTAGTAAACTTGTCCGACAAATAAACGAACGCATTCGCCCAGTCCGACATCCTAAACATTTGACAATGACAAGCTGGGTTAAAGCGCTGCTTCCATATACATATGTATGGCGGTATGAATATTCATAATAGACTTATCAAAAGGAACCCCCTAAAAACGTTTTAAAAATGTTATTATCATGAAGTACATTTCATTTCTGGTCCAATTACATATGCAACGTTTTAAACCGTGATCAACGCGTAATATCGCGTTTTCAATACAGTTATTTATTAAAAGAAAATAATTGTAAATCTACGTGATATCACGTATTGATTACGGTTTAAAATTTTGTTTATATGTCTTGGACAAAGTTTAGTTCTTTGGTTAAAATAAATTACTCTAGGCGATAAAATGTTTTACAGTTTTACAAAAAAATTACTTGCAAAAATTTGTATGCTACAAATTACTTGGAAGAAATCTTGATTTGCTGCAATTTTTCTGTCTGCACATGCGCACATTTCTGTTTGCACGTGAGCACTTTTCTGTTTTTTTAAATGGTTGCAGTTTTTAAGAATAAGACTTTTTTCCTGTTAAAACTCATGTTTATGATTATTTAAGTGATTTTTCTCCCAATATTTTAGAACGTACTTAAAATTTGTTTATTTCCTTTTGAGATTTGACCAGCAAAAACAGCTAAAGAAAAATGGTAATAAACTAGTATTCATGGTTATAAAAGCAAACCCATGAAAATACTTTTTCTTCATTAAAAAAATAATTAAAAATTGTTTGTAAAAAACTTTTTGATCAAATTTACTCTGGAGAAATACTTAATAAGTTAACTAAAATTAAAAAACTCTTAAACACTTACAGACACCACAATTTTAAATCAATCCCTTTGTAGAAGCTCATGCAACGCAGCAATATAAGTCTGCGCCATCTGTAACGTCTCAAACTTACTCAACTTTCGATCGTTCCCTAAACTAGGCACTACGTCCCTTAATCTATCAAATGCATCGTTCAGACTGTTCATTCTTCTTCTCTCCCTGGCGTTAGCTGCCAATCTTCTTTTTTCATAACCTCCACCCCTACCGAAGCTGTAGGCTGCTTTTTCCCACTGTCTCTGGTATACTTAGAGTCGTAGCTAACTTTATAGTAGTCTTGCTGTTGCGTTTTGTAGGAGGAAGATGACTCACGTTGAGGATTGTACTTGTATGAGTCGTATTTATTATAGATGTTGTTGTTTTCGCCGTAGAATTCATGGCTTCCCCAGCTTTGCGGGGTTTTGGGATAGTAATTTGGGGTGTAGGGTTGAGAAGACATTCCAGGATCGGAGGCGGTGGAGCGGGGACTTGTCAACGTGTAATGACTTTCTGGGGATGATATTCGAGGAGACGGACATCTGTAACAAAAGAGTATTTATTGCTTTTCGAGTATAAAATATTCTGACTTTATTAGCGAAGCGGCGATTTAACCTAGCCTGTGAATTTTGACAGGTTTGGAGTGTCAGACTGGGTGAACGCGTCACTTTTTTGTCGAACAAGTTTATCACAATGTTTTACATGCTGTGTTTAGGTAAACATTAAAAAAAAAAAAGTATCTGCTGGAGAAAAAACAAAGAAAATTCTGAAAAACAAACGCAATTCGGCATATGACTATTTGAGTTTGGGCCAATGCCGAACTTATATTACAGTTTTTTCATATTTTATAACAAGGATTGTTAAATCAAACTAAAGTTATTGCAGTGGCGTGCTACTACGGAGCTAGGTGGGGCAGTGCCCCAGGGCCCCTGAGCTTAGAGGGCCCCTTGGAGGTTGAAAAAGGGCCTTCGGGGTAAGTAAATACTGACAACAAATAAGAAAAAAATAAATGAGAGGACCTTTTACCTTTTTTTTATGCTCTTTAAATGAATGTTTTGAGGTGTTGAAGTATAAATAAAATGAATAAAAGACACATGAAGGAAAAAGTGAAGAAAAGTAAAAAAGTACTTAATCCCTTTGTTTCTCTTCAAATTTTTAGGGGCCCCATTGAATTTTTTGCCCCAGGGCCCCTGCTGCCCTAACTATGCCACGGAGTTAATGTAATGACAGTATAGACAACCTTATTAAACTAAATTTCCCACAAAAGTTTTAGCATATGTTCTATATTTTTTTCATAGGTTTCAATACAAAATAAGTTATCAAGACAATGAAAAAAAGAAAATGTTAAGAAAAGTTTAGGCTATAATTTTGACGTAACCGTTATTAGTTGCTATTAACAATACGTCCTATTGGGCGATTAGAAGTTTTTCAAAGACATTAATTATTTTTAATCGCCTTGTATGATTTGCTGTTGAAATGGAGTAATCACATTTGTGCTGATACTTCTCATTCCTGATATTTTCTTAACTTTATTGTGTTGACACGTTAGATATTAAAATAAATAAGATCATTTATGAAAAACCCGAGGTTATTTATTAATTTTTTGGACAGTATATTAATTGGAACAAAAACTGTTTAATGATATTTGACTTTAAAATTTATTTTATTTAATACATATTACCATTTTTTTTTATTTTTTGATTATCTTGGTTAATTCTAGTAAATTACTAAAATTTTAAGTTTAAACCGTTAATTTTTGTTGGCATATTTAAAAATATATTTTTTTTGCAATAACATTATTTCTAAATATTCGAACATTACCATTTTAAAATAATTTCATAAAATATTTAAGTTTAGATTATTTGTAAATAAATTTAATGTACCAAAATTGCAAATTTATAATTAAAAAAGAACGTCACGAAATATGATTTATTAAAATTTTTTTAAGTTATTATATTATTTATCTTATTATATTTTTTTAAATACTTAGTCACGACAACATGTCAATTAAATGTTTTTCCTTAGATTAAGTAAATAAAAATACAGCCTTTATGTCTTAATTTTTTTTGTATCTTGTTTAGTTCTTTTTTTTTTAAATTGGGTTTTATACTTTTTCATTATCAATTATGTAACAACAATAAATAAGGTACTTATTTAAATAAGGTTTATATCGAGTCTTACAGTTTTTACTAAAATAAATTTTCGTTTTTGTTCAGTTTTTGGAAAATCAACCTCCAGTATCTTGAAAACAAATAATTTGCAGACCCATGTTTATATGAACTTTCCTTTATATTTTCTGATGTAAAATCGGCCCCTAAATTTTCTTAACAACATTTTGTAACACCTTGTATATAACAATAAGAACATTATTTATTTATTTTTAAAAATAATATTATAAACCAAAAAAAGAACACGTAGACCCTTTTTTTTTTTAATTATATAAAAACATTGTTTGAAAACTTTAACCCTGACAGTTTTTGCTAATTTAATGCTTGCATTTTAGTACAATAAGACAACAACATATTTTTTTGAAAATTAATAAAAATAATAAGTGAAAATCTCCCCAGGAACTTGCTTTGAAACACGTACATTAGCTTAAAATAATGCCCCTTACCATGATATTTTGCATTTTTGTTTTGTAAATATCTAGTTTTGGCCTAAAATTTTTGTTTAAAACTTTTACTAGGTTAAATTACTTCATTCAATTCAAAAAATGTTGGCTGTTTAGGAACATTTTCCGTCGGCCAACGCCTGGGAAACCTTTTAAAAAATTCGAAACTTAAGAAAATTCCTGGAAGATACTTATGCCCGCCGGAGATTTTCACTGAAAAATTTTAACACGTTTGGATTTACTGTTTTTTTGGTTACGATTTAAAATTATACTGACTGTGATGTTTTTATTTAATTTTGAAAAATAATATTTTTTAATAAATTTTAAAAGTATAGGTGAGATTTTTAGAAAAAATATAAAAAAAACTAAAGATCGTAAAAATAAGTAATTTTAAAAGTTTTAGCCAATTAAGAAAAGCTTTTGCTTTTAAGTAAACAAATAGTAGTTTATGTAACAAGTCATATAATTTTTACGAATGAAAAAATTGACCCTACGCGACGTTAGGCGAGTGCGGCAATATCATAAGTTAAAAAAAATTATGCATGTGATGCATACTATATTTTTCCTTCGACCATTAAAATTTGATATTTTTTTAATTTCTGAATCCAAATACATTATTATAATTATTAGTTGATAGTTTCTAATAATTTTATTCTTAAACTCGCAAAAACTGATACATTTTAAATTTAGTGAAACAAAAAAATAAAAGAAAAAATGGCGGAATTTATGATTAACTGATCTTTGGTTTAGTTGATGTTGCGTTTACTGTTACATTTAATAATATACTATATATTAAAATATACTGTAACTATAATTTCAAAAAACCTATACCAAAAATACATTTTAGTGCGTATTGATATTAAACACCAATTTAAAAATGAAAAATAAAACTGTCAAACTAATAAAAAAAGTGACTTTTTTGGGGCCCTTTCCATATACAAGAATTAAGTATTTTATCGTCATAACAAAGATAAAAAATAGGCATTTTTTAATGATTGTAAAAATATATAATTAATATAATTTCAAAAAAGAATCAATTTTGTAACTTTACTATCTTTTATATGAAATCAAAACTGACCCGTCTGATGAAGAAGTGCTGTATTCAGCGCCCTTGTACATTCTTTTTCCAAACTTAACTTTCATGTCATCAGCTTTAGCACGCCGTATCTTCAAAAATCGCTCTACTTTCCGCACTACTTCCTCTCGATCTAGTTACCCAAGCATTGCACTTCGTACCCGCCGGCACGCGCCACAACGGAAGAAACAGAAGAAGTCTTAATTCAATGCGCACTAGATCCGGTAAGATAGATGGACGGCACACTAGATCGACCTGTTTCGCGCGTAGTAAACTCGAGATTTTTTAGGTAGATACGATCGAGGCTCGTGTTCTTCACATAGATGCTGCGTTCAGGCGACTGAAGATCACGGGAAGGTGGCTGAGTGTTAAATCAAAGAAGTGGAAGTAGCAAGTAACGGCAGAAAAGCTGACGTTTCTGGTTGCGAATCCAATGTCAGTGTCGAGGCTGCGGTGGATCTAGATGGGACCTGTTGTCGGCTGAGGTTTGGAGTTACGCGTCAAGTGCGTACGTATTCTTGGGATATCGATTTTTATCCGTATTTTGAACTTCTCTTTGTATTTGTATAATATCACGGTATTTATTTATTTTAAACTAGCGGACCACGTCGTTGGGCGTTAATTATACTTTTTTCTGAACTTTTGTTTAATCATAATAAAATATAGCCTATAACATTCCGAAATAGTGTAGCGTTTCTTATTGTAAAAAAATTCATGATCGGTTTAGTATTTACGAAAATTAGCACGTACAAACAATCAAAGTTACAAACTTAAACTTTATTTATAATATTAGTACAAATAAATATCGAGGACAAAATTAACAAAAAATAAGTAAATTTGTTGTTTTTTTGTTTTTATCCATTTTTCAAAAAATAAATTTGCCTACACAGAGAAATCAAACCCGGCCCTACCACGTGATGGGAGGAACATTCTAGCCCTAGGCTTATCGGAACTTATAAACTTAACCTTACAAAGTTATAATTTATCCAAGATTAATATCTGAATTTTTTGTTTAATCATTGTAAAAATATAGCATATAACACTTCTGAATAGTGATAGATAGCGATTGTGAAATACTTTATGCATAGGTTCAGTACTTCCGAAGATTAGCGGCTACAAACCAAGAAAGCCAAAAACAAACTTACAAAGTTACAAATTTTACGTCAGTGTGTCCCAGGATAGGTGTTACAAGAGGACAAATGGACCAAAAATTCTGGAATTTTAAAACGAAATTGTGGAAAAACTGGTCGCATGGTTTAAAACTGATAAATACAAAATTGTACTTCAATTGGTATTATACAGGGCGAGTTAACTAAAAATATGAAAAAATTCCAGGAACTAACTACTTTTATTTTAAAAAATAAAACAAAATTGTATACGTATAAGTTGTAAAGAATTGAATTTAATTTTAAAATTTGAAGTTAAAGTATATAAATTAATATAAGATTTTAAAACAACGTAACTGTTAATTTTTTACATTACGAATTATAACTTAAATAATGGTCAAATGAGAGCAAAGTTTAATTTGATTTTTTTTATTAGATGCCTTAAGCCAAGTATTTTAAAAACTGTTAATGCATAATGTAAAAAATTGACAATTTTTTTACTTTAATTGATTAACTTTAAATCATAACATAAAATTTTATTCTCTACAACATATTTGAATACAATTTTGTCCTATTTTGAAAAATAAAGGCACTTTACTCTTGGCAATTTTTCATATTTTTAGTTATAAAATAAGTGTGTGTGGGGGGATTTATCACTTTTTTATAGGTACTTCCATGGCTTCTGCTCTGAAGAATTGTCCAGTATAGTTCCTCCACTCACGGTTCCCAACAGAGAAACTGGTGGTTCCGCGCGTAGGCATCCCTGTACGGTCCAACTGGACAGGCCCCGAACTTCTCACTTTGTTCGTTCTTTTATCCCTAAGAGTTTCTACATTGTAAAACCTGCTGCCCGCGGAGGTCTTTTCCTTCCCCCCAAATCTTTAAGTATTTAAGTCCTGTGTCAACAAACTCCCTCTTACCTCGCTTAAGAAACCCACGGTACGTTAGTATTTAGGCTTTAAGCCTTCGTGGTTTTCCAAAGATAAAAAAAAGTAAATTACCAATCGGAGTAAAATTTTGTGTTTATTAGTTTCGGACCATGCGACCAGTTTTTCCCAAAGGACGTTAAAAATTTCAAAATTTTTAGTCCATGGTTCATAGAGGGTAATAAAACTTTTTTGTCATTGGACCCAGAGAAAACAACGTTTTATTTAAGATGGGCATTAGCGCCAGATGGGGGTAAACTTGCATCTCCCTGGCTTTTAAATGAAATACCCCGTCTATTAGAATTCAAGAGAATATGTATTGTATGAAAAAGTACGTTTGGTTTGGTATAGACCTATTTTCCTTTGCTTTTCAAAAATGTTTGCACTTCGCTGGCTTTTTCATAGGATACCCGCAATTGAATTGAACATAATACCTATTTATAAAAAAGTACTTTTTGTTGGGTAATCAGAATATGTATAAAAAATACGTTTTGTTAGGTTACGAACTTTTATTTTTTGGTCTTCATAATTTTCAGCACTCCCCTGAAAGTCACCCTACCGGCGACCATAGAGATATATGCCATGTTTTTGGGCCTAATCTGAACCCAGAGGAAGCTCGCGAGTAAATGCGATCGTGTGGATATTAAACTTACAGCGAGTTTCTACGCAAATGATGGTATTAGAATTACTCGCAGACTTGCCTCTTTAGGTAGGCTCGTAGGCATGTCTTATCGCGTCAATGCCCATTATAACATATAGAACCACCGCGACCATGGTTTCAGGTAAGGGCTGCGTTTACAGGGGGCCAAATCCGACGGTTTTTATGGAAAACGCATGTTTGTGTATTTTCACACAAAGACTAACCCTAATTTTCCAGGGTTAATATCACGAAGTGGCGTATCCGGTTTTTTCAATTCCACAAAAGTGCTTTTTAGGTATTTTTGCCCAACTTTGTTGGTTGGTAAAACAAAACACTTTAATTATCATCTTTCTATATCTTTTAGGCTACCAAAATCTACCTTGTTCCAATATGTAATATAAAGGGGCGCTTTTATTTGAGATACGCCACTATGTGATATTGCCGACAAAGATTTTAACCCAAACCTATTGGTGGAAACCACAATTTGTTATCTTGCTTTGTTTACTCGCTGCAAAGTGTTTTTAATTTTTTGCTTTTTTTAAATCTACACATGTTTTTTATTTATAAATATTTATTTATTTAATAACAACATTTCTGAAGCAGCTTTTCATGATAGCTGAAATTCAATTTTAAAATTAAAAACATAAATTTGGAGTCTAAATATGAAAAATAACTATCAGGTATTATACAGTTTCTAAACAAATGCAAAAATTTTAGGTGGTGATTTTCCACCAAAAATAAGATAAACACTTTATATGAACATATCTCCTAAACGTCTTAGTTGTGGAGCTAAGGGGTGTTTAATTTTTTTAAATATGTTTTTTTATAATAACTTTTATACTCAGTCAGATATTTTTAAAAATTTGGTGGACGCACCCTTTTCACCAAAAAGACATTTTTAGGCATTCAAGAAAAAATACCAGTGTCGTCTATAAGGGGTATAGGGTAAATATAAATGGTACACCACTGTATTTTTCTAAAATAAAAATATATATTTTTTAATCCCCGTTAAGATTAACACAAATTTGATTTCTTGCCTTTTTTGTTTGGTGTACGGTTTTGCGTAAATAAATAGAAACCATTTTTGGCATGGTCAAATTCCTATCTAACTAAGGAATAAATATCGAGAGTTAATTTTTAATGTAGAATTTCATATTAGGAATACAAACTGACCATGCCAAAAAATGGTTTCTATTGATTTACGCGAAAACCGTACAGCAAACAAAAAAGTCAGGATATCAAATTTGTTTCAAATGAGGATTTAAAATAATATTTTTATTTAAGAAAAATGCAATGGGGACCATTTTTATTTTAAAAATACCTACCATTAACCCCTCATGGACGACGCTGGTAAAAATTCTTCTGGTGCAAGGGGCTGGTCTCCCAATTTTTTTAATACAGCGTGTCTTCGGAAGTTCTTAACAAATGGGAAACTTTTTTATTAATCATTTTACAAAAAAGTGTCTTTTCATAAAAATTCTGCTTGATGTGAAAATACATTTCCACAAAAATATTTAAAGGTTGGATGAACAGGGTTGGCTTAAAAATGACTTGTTTCCAAATTAAAATACGGGTTATTTTCTAACTCGGTACCAAACTTTAAAGGGTGATTTCTTATGTCATTTTATGAAGAAAAGTTTTTATAAACATATTTCCGGAGTTGCTTCGTTTCTGAGATACAGGGCGTTAAATATTTTTAAAAGGTCTGTTTGTTTTTAAATATCTTAAATACGAAGCCAGATTAATAAAAAATGTACTACACTGACAAGTTGTATTTTTAGTTGCTTTAAAGGAAAAAATATAAAAACTTCATAAAAAGCCAGTGGCATACAGTGGATACAACAGCCAATATTATTAAAAGAGAAATGTACGCCACTGGATTTTTTCCTAAAAGCAACTAAAAATTTAACTTTTTAGTGTGGTACATTTTTTTGTATCTGACTTTGTGTTTAAGATATTTAAAAAGAAACAGACCTTTAAAAAATATTTAACGCCCTGTATCTCAGAAATGAAGCAACTCCTGACATATGTTTATAGTACTTTTCTTCATAAAATGACATAAGAAATCACCCTTTAAAGTTTGGTACCCTAGTTAGAAAATAACCCTTATTTTAATTTGGAACAAGTCATTTTTAAGCCACCCTTTACATTCAACCTTCAAATATTTTTGTGGAAATGTATTTTCTCATCAAGCAGGACTTTTTATAAAGAATAACTTTTTTCGTAAAATTAATGATAAAAAGTTTCCCATTTGTTAAGAACTTCCGAAGACTATCTAAATGGGTATAAAGTTATTAAAAAACCACAATATTTAAAAAAATTAACAGCCTGTAGTTCAAAAAAATAAGACGTTTAAGACATATATCCATATAAAGTTTTATCTTATTTTTGGAGAAATATCACCTCCTAAAATTTTTCGCATTTGTTTAAAATTACCCTGTATATTTTTATAAATCTTCTATCCCTATAATTTATTGGTTAAGAAATATACAGGATGTTCCATAAGAAAAATTATATGTTTGGTTGATACCTTTAAAAAAATATTACTACATCACTGAATTTTACATAAAATATCTACAAATATCAGCTTTACTTCTTGTTGTAAGTAACAAGATAACTGAAATACAAGAAAGGTTCAATAATATTACAAAAAAGAATCTTGCCTTTTATGTGAAATAATAAAAGGGCCATAAAATATTTTCTGTATTTTGTGTCATCTTTTGTTTTATCAAAAAGTAGTAACAGTTCGCAAAAATTGCAAGTTCTATTTCTAATAATAACCAAGATAACCTGATATTGCAAGGGAAATCCGGACACTCTGTACAACATCATTGCATAAAGTCACCTATGACTATTGACATTTTATTTCTTGGTTTATTTCCAAAATCGCATAACTTCTTAATTCATTTTTAACTCTTCATCAGACATATGATGATCATTTTTTACAAATAGTTCCTCCTTTCACTGCATCCCATCCAATATCCAATGATAATTGTTGAAAAATAATCAAAAATCTATGCTCAGCTTATGTTGTCATTAGAAACGATTAATTAAAAAACCTTATTGTCATTTTCGATTTCGTCCCCATAAATTTAATTTTATTTTTACAACCTTTCAATAAGCAATAAATATCAACAGCTAATAAAGCAATCAGAAGAAAAACTAACACAAGCAATACAGGACTAGAATGTATGTTTGATTAATTTTTATAATTGTTTTAATAGTTTCATTCCATATAGGAGATACGGTTTTTACTTTTATTGCCATTGTCCGCTGTGAGAGAAGTTCTTCTCGAGCGATCAAGGGAGAAATAAAGACTTTAGCGTTGAAAAATGGCGGCATTATATTGATTTAGGACTGAATGTTTTTCAGTTTTTATCGAGAATCATGTAAATATTTTGATTTATTAGAAAATCAAGTGGCGAGATGGTTTTTACTTACCATATTGTGGGTTTTATAAAATTCATAAAGTATTCTCTAAGTTTAGTGTGGTAATTTAGCCCAGTGCCAAATACATTTAATAATTTTTAGTATTAAATATACAGGTTGTCCGACCAGGTACTGTCGCCATCATTTTTTTGAAAAGTAGGCTTTGGACAATTTTGAAAATTGGGCAACATGGTAAGCTCAGTGGACGAGGAACGATTAAAATATTTTGACAGTTCTAGCACTTCCTGGTATACCGGAAGTTAATTTCAACTTCCTTATTTTTAATAAAACACCTTATATATTATGTATTTTTTGATTCTGCGTAATACTCTAAATCAAGTTTATGCATAATGTCCTATACCTAAGTCTAACCGTTATTGACTTATTTTAAATTTTATGCCAAAGATGACGTTTGCAAAGCCATTATGTAACCATAATTTTTTTAAACAAAGCGTTTAATACGAATTGAAGCTAAGTTTCTTGTAGAGAAAAACTTTTTTTAGTAGACTGTGTTAACAATTTGTCAATTAATAAATACACGGTGATAAAAATAATCGTTAAAAATTCTATCGTCAAAACTCCTACAAAGTCATTTTTTTTAAATGAAAACCCCTATCTTTTATTACATTATTATTATTAAACATTAAAAACAGGGTAAGTTTGCATAAAACTGTGTATTCGAAATAATAATTTAATATTATTTATCTATTCTAACAATACTTTTAAGTACGGACAGTAGGTACAGTGTAGTTGGCTATGATACTGTATTTCGCTCTCAGGGCCAACTAGAAGCCAAACTAAGCCGTACTTAAAGCATTATTAATATAGATAAATAATAATAAATTGTTACAATTTTTAAAATAGACATCCTTTTATAAACTTACGCCTATTTTAAATGCTAAATGAGATAATGTAATAAAAGTTAGGGGTTTCCATTTGAAAAAAGATTTTTATTTTTTTGCGCGTAGAGATGCGATGTCTCAATGGTCAAAAGTCAGTACTCTGTATGTTTTACTTAAAAATTTACTTGTTTACTCAATAAAGCGTGTTTTTTTTTTTTAATTCCTTACGTCTTCTTTAATCTGTTATAACTTTTTCATTAATAAAGTTTTTTTAATTATGAAAAACATTTTTTTTAGCAACTTTTTAGGCTTATTGCAGATATGCTTTTAAATTTTTCTAAGTTGACACATTTTTTTATTTATATATTTTTTTTTATTAAAATAAGATACCATGTATATTTTTTCGTTTTAAAAGGGTTACGCCATATACAGGGTATTTCTAAACAAATGCATAAAATTAAGAGAAATGATTTTCCACCAAAAAATAAATGAAAAAAACTTCATATGAACATATATTCCAAACGTCTTAGTTTTTGAACTACGGGGTGTTAAGAATTTTTTAAAAAATATATGTATATATTTTTTTCAATAATTACTTATATACCCATTCAGATATTTTTAAAATATTTGGGAGACGCACCCTTTGGACCAGAAGACATTTTTTGGCATACAAGAAAAAAAGTTTTTCCAATTTCGTCCTTAAGGGGTTTAAGGTAAATATTCTTTGAGAAAAAATGGTACGCCACTGTTTTTTCTATAATAAAAGTCTCTTTTAAATCCCCGTTTAGTTTAAAACAAATTTGATCTCTTGACAAATTTTTAACTAATTAAAGAATAAATAACGAAGGTATATTTTTATGTGGAATTCCATATTAGGAATACAAACTGACCATGTCAAAAATGGTTTCTATTGATTTAGGCGGAAAACATACATCAAAATCAAAAAAAAAAAAAAAAAATCAAGAGATCAAATTTGTTCTAAACTAAATGGGGAATTAAAAAATATTTTTATTTTAGAAAAATGCAGTAGCGTAGGATTTTTTTCTCAAAAAATATTTATTTTAAACTCCTCAGGGAAGACACTCGTAATTTTTTTCTTGTATGCTAAGGGTGCGTCTCCCAAATTTTTCAAAAATATCTGAATGGATATAAAAGTTAATATAAAAAAATATTTTTGAAAAAATTTTAATACTCCGTAGTTCAAAAAATAAGACGTTTAGGACATATGTTCATGTGAAGTTTTTTTTTATTTTTTGGTGTAAAATCACTTTTTAAATTTTTTTGTTGTTTAGACACACCCTGTATGGCGGTACTGAATATTAGTGGTAGACTCGTCAAAGGGAGCCCGCTCTAAAAGGTTCTTATCGTGAAGCCCATTTCATAACTGGCTCAGGCACTAATTCTGTAACCTAAAGTAAAAATTATTGGGTCATTAAAATAGTAAAACACACTTTAATGGCGTTTATTATTTTGTTATGCTTTAAAGTATTTACAAAATGGCCGTAAATAAAGGCAATTACAAATACATTATGGGATATTTAAGTATAAAGTTCTACACGTGCTGGAACGCAACTTAATTATTAATAGAGTAATTAAGTGCCATTAGACAATTTATCATTTTTTATTTGTTTATAAGAGTATTTAGCTTTATGAAATTATTACTTTTATTTTTGATTATAACTAGATACAGGGGTCATTAAAATAGTTATTTATGTGGTATGCATAAAATGACACATTGGTTAGTACTTATGGTATTATCCGATTGGTCGTTCTTAAAAGAGGACACTTTATAAAGTATATATATATATATATATATATATATATATATATATATATATATATATATATATATATATATATATATATATATATATATATATACAGGGTGTCCCACTTAAGATGGATACAAGCCAATTTCTTGGTTGTTTGTTGAGCGATCTTTTTATTTTTGGCAGGAGGCTGTATGGCTATAAGGCGCACATTTTGCCCAGGGTAAGAAATGCTATACCTCATAGACGTACGTTTTAAGGGGTTTGATATTTTCGATTCAAGAGTAAACTACCTTTAGGACAAAATTTATTTCAAATCTGTAAAATTATTTTGAATCCTCCTTACCCAAGATACTTAAGTTCTAATTTTAATAAATATTGATACAGGGTGTATCATTAAAATGAAACATTTTTATTTTTATTATTATTTTTTTAATTACATACTTACGACGCCACTGGATAAACAACGGGTTTATATCAACGTAATAGTCGATTTAAGTTCTCAGATAGCTTCATTTTCAATTCTTCCAATATTCGAGGATGGGTTAAACTTTATTTTTGATAGAACCCAGAGAAAAATCCAGAAATCCAGACCTAGGAGGCCATACTACAAAATTTTCATTGGGCACAATTTATTTATTTTGAGAATTTCATTGAGCCATCTTATCGCAGATGCAGTAATATGGGACGGAGCGCCATTTATTAGCTGAAGAAACAAATTATCCCTTCAAGTTAGCGGCAAAGAGTTTAAATATTTAAAAAGTCAGATGGCCATTAAAACAAAACAATATTATTTTTAGGTAACGCATCGAAATTGTTGATATGTCACTGTCACATTGTTAAGATTAATTAAACTTATGCGGTATAGACTATAGACTATAGCAGTATAGACTAAGACATGCGTTTAAGTTTAGCAGAAAAAGTAAAAATAGTGAGACTAGTAGGAGATGGTGTGCGAAACTGTCGAGAGACCGCACCAGAATTCAATCGGAGGCACCCTGATCACTTAATATCGTACACCACGGTGTCAAAAGTAAATCGCATGTTTAATCAACAAGGTTCTGTGGTGCAGGATAAAGTAAGACGGCAAAGAAATCATCGACAGGATGTAAGAATTTTAAACCATTTCCGGATGAATCCAACATCCAGTTTAAGAAGCTTTAATAGTAGAGCGGAAGAGTACAGTGTCAAGATGTTTAAAAAGAAATGGAATTAAACCGTTTAAACCAAGATTCTTGCACACATTACAACCAGGTGATGATAAGAGAAGAATGGAGTACTGTTTAACCATGCAGGCTAAATTTTACGAAGACCCCCGTCTATTTGGCAAAATATTATTTACTGATGAGGCGACATTTTCTACCAACGGGACAGTATCATCTCAGAATATTAGATATTAGAGTAATGAGAATCCTCACTGGGTAATTAATTGTAAGAATCAATATTCTGAGAAAGTAAATGTATGGAGTGGTATTTTAAAAGATCGTATTATTGGACCCTTCTTTTTAATACGACTTTAAACGGTGCGAGATTTTTGGCTTTCTTGCAAAACGAATTTTGGGATGCTGTTCATGATTTGCCGTTAATTTATAGAGATAATTTGTACATTCAGCTAGATGGCGCTCCGATCCATAATACTGCACCTGTAAGAAGATGGCTCAATGAAAATTTTTAAAACAAATGGATTGGTCGCAATAGTCCTTTTATAGCATGGCCCCCTAGGTCTCCAGACCTCACACCTTTGGATTTTTTTCTGTGGGGTGCTATCAAAAATAAAGTTTACAAAACCCGTCCACAAACGTTGGAAGACTTAAAAACTCGAATAAGACAAGCATGTGAACAAATTTCTAGACAAGAATTACGAAAAGTTTGCCTAAGAAATAGGAAAATTTATCAAAAATGCATGGTGGTTTGGTTGAAGATGTTGACTTTTAGTTTTTTTTTCAGTGGCGTCGCAAGTATGTAGGTCCTTAAAAATATAATAATAATAATAAAAATAAAAATGTTTCATTTTAATGATACACCCTGTATCACCCTGTATCAACATTTATTAAAATTAGAACTTAAGTATCTTGGGTAAGGAGGAATCAAAATAATTTAACAGATTTGAAATAAATTTTGTCCAAAAGGTAATTTACTCTTGAATCGAAAAATATCAAACCCCTTAAAACGTACGTCTATGAGGTATCGCATTTCTTACCCTGGGCAAAATGTGCGCCTTATAGCCATACAGCCTCCTGCCAAAAATAAAAAGATCGCTCAACAAACAACCAAGAAATTGGCTTGTATCCATCTTAAGTGGGACACCCTGTATATATATATATATATATATATATATATATATATATATATATATATATATATATATTAAATGACTATATCTAAAAACTGGGAAATGAGACCCACACCAAATTTATACCAGGTGCTAGTGGCCTTAAGAAGAAACACCATTTCTTTTCACCATTTTGGTGTCATCCCACTCGGGTCTGACTGTCGCTTTCCTAGAGGGTGCACTGCAGCCTTAAGGCCTATTCTACCTTGACTTCTACTCCTTCTCATTCACGCACCATTCACTTTATAACTTGGAAGGTTATTGCTTGATCCGTTCGTTCACCCTTGAGCAGAACACTGCGTGCCCGGTCACCCATCCAAGTTATAGCCGCGCTCTTCACTGCTTAACTCCGGTGATCAATTCAATTCAATCAATTTTAAAGGCTATTTATTATTCTCAAATATTTACAATACAGTTGTGGTTTACATAATACAATTTGTTATCAAAGCTTCTTCCGAACTATGAATAGTCTTTTAAAGCTGGTAGCCAGGTTCTCTAGGCGAAACTCTCCACCTGGGGGCTGGTGTTAACCCTTTGAGAACCGGAGATCGACAAGGACGACCCTACCGGAGCAGCCACAAGCGCAGCTAGAGGAAAACTATGGTAAAGAACATTTTAATTTTAAAATTTGTGAAAAAGTTGATTTTTTGTATTTTTCTCGTAAATAAAAAAATCGACAAATTAAAAAAATCGGTTGTCTGCAAAGTCCGTTTACTGACGATAGTTGAACGTGAGAACGTCATAAAAAAATAGCGGACCGATGCTATTTATTTTAATAATGAAAGCATGAATATTTAAAATGTATCACTGAACATATTTTTAATATTAAAGAGCATTACCTTTATCCCCGCAACTATCGTTGCTATAAATAATTAACAGCACATTCACTTTTCACTGCACGCCCACTCAAGTAG
Source organism: Listronotus bonariensis (assembly GCA_014170235.1). Taxonomy (NCBI): domain Eukaryota; kingdom Metazoa; phylum Arthropoda; class Insecta; order Coleoptera; family Curculionidae; genus Listronotus; species Listronotus bonariensis. The sequence goes on along the minus strand of JACEGR010001390.1, from coordinate 108,573 downwards.
GAGAGAAACAGATGTCGAACGACGCGGAGATTGTGCCTCTTTGTCGCTCATTCCGCTCTCTCGCTTGCACTTCAAGCCTTAAATGGAACGCGCGAGGTAACGCCGCATGAGTCATGATTTTTGATGCGTGCAGCCGGGTCCATCGAATTATAAGATGTTATCACGTCAAAAAATATTTATATTTAAAAAAAGCATACATACATTCCGGGGTTACTGTATGTATGTCCCGAAAAATCCCGATTTTTTAACATATAAAATTTTAAATTGGTATGTTGAAAAAATCATCGACGTTTTATTTAATTTCAGAGGTTATTTACGTTCCTTTTTTGGCACAAACGGGGATAAACCTATCTCCGAACGGGGAATCCCCTATATGCCGGTCTGCGCCAATCGTTGTTTACTTTGTCGTTTTTGTATCATTTAATACTTAAATGTGTGTCGGGAGTGTGTGATTAACTGGTTATGTGTGGAGAGTCTGAAATAAGAAAAAAAACCTACTAAGATTTTAACCCTAAAACAAAAACTTCAAGAGGCAATAGGTTCTGTATCTTTTACTACAAATATAAAACCTAATTGTCAAAGACCGGAAAACTCCAAAGTACGCCTAAACACTATTAACGTAATTAAAAAACAAACGTTACTTTATGAGAATGGAGGATTAAGAGGTTTATATTTGCAACAGTGTTATGAATATTTACTGACAGTAGCGCCAACAAGTCTCGAAGCTGAAAGAGCCTTTTCTTCGACGGTCACATTTGCGACTAAACTTAAATCTCGTTTAAGTGATTTTTCAGAGACAAGAATGAGACGAGTAACTGGTCCTAACAATTTGTCCATTGTATTTATCTCTTTCTGGTTTAACGCAAGTTCCAATAAATACGTCTTTGTCTTTCATCATGGCAGGCTATCGTAGATGGAGCAATCATCGCTTTGCCCTGGTTGCCAAGTTGTTTACAATTTCTGCATGTAAACTTTAATGTCCTTTTTTGGCTCACATCTAATTAAGAGAAAGAAAATATACCATGAATCGAATATTGTTAATTTGACAAACGTTGCCGCAGGCAGTCACGCCGAAATGTTAATCGATATTTGTGTTTGATATTTTTCAATGGCCGATTTGTTTGGACAGTTTGTTTACATTTTCTGTGATTTATTGTGTGTTTCGTGGTTTTTAACTTTTAATTGGACTTTGAATATTGACTTTTATTAGTGATCACAGTGTACAGTATATTAAATTTGTGCTTTTCAACAGATAATTTAAGGTAATATTGACATGGTTATCTATAAGAAAAATCTTTATAAAAACCAAATAAATGACATTTTTAATAAGGTGTGTGTAATTATTGAACTAAACCCCAATATTTTATATTAATAGGAAACAAAAACAAGTACCTAACATTAAGGGCAAAAATAGCACAGCTATTTAATTTGAATTTGGCGGGCAAACGATAAAGTCGACTCACGCGCCATCTGCGTTTGCCTTCCTTGAAGACAGACAAGGAAGGCCCAGCAGCTATCTCTCTCTCGGATAATTTATTTACATTTAGTCGCTCGTCTCATTGTTGTTTCTGTTTTAAATTTGTTTTTAGACTTTTTAGTTAGATTGCTAGGTACCTACGAACCTAGGTATGTAATACGTAATGTACAAATGTACTGAAAATGTTTTTAGTTCTGAATTTTTAAATAATCTGTTTTCAGTTAACTGCATTTTTTTATGCTCTGGATACTGTTATTACTGTTAAAATTTTATTCAAAATATAATTAGGGTCGGTCCCGGGATCCTGGGATTTTGATTTTTATCCCGGATTTTAAAACGGGATCCCGATCCCGAAAAACTGGGACCCCAGTTTTAATTAATAAAAAAGCTTTAAACTTTTTAGGGAATTGCTTTTTACCGCTTTTTGTAGTGTATTAAATTAAAGTACTTTATTCTTACGGTAAAGGTAAAAAACAGAGTCTTTTTTTTACAGTCGTGGAAAAAATTGTAGCCACTGAAGAAACAGAGAGAATTTGATAAGTATCTATTTTTTTAATGAGGGTAACTTCTTTTTTTTTATATTTTATAAAAGTATTTATAACAAAGTAACTTTTCTTATATAATTCATTTTAAAATTGTCTCATTTGGTTTTAAAAGTCAGGCAGGCTTGTTTTCACTATTGCCAATGACCATATATATGATGACAATTTTTAAAATAGGAGTATTGTAAATTGAATATTTAACCAAATTTTGACCTAATCTGGCAATATATGACTTAAAACCTATTAATATTTTAATGACATCCAAAAATTAATTCTTTTATGCAAATAATCCAAAATTTTTTTATTTGTTTCTACTTAATTTCAAACTTAATTTTTATATGAAATGTGAGATTTTTGACCTGCTTGTTTATTTAATTTTAACTGCTTAATCTTAAAAACTAATAAAAATAAGATTTAAATGGCAGTCTGGCAAGCTATAATACAGTAATCATAAATTTTGACCACTATAAATTGAGAAAAACACCGGAATCAAAAAAATGTATTGTTTTGGACTAAAAGTCAGTAACCCTAGTTACCGCAATAAAAATTGTATTTTATTGGTTTAAGTCTATAAAAAAAGATCTACAACTTATGTAATATTTTTACCCTAACCTTAAAAATTATCGTGAAATGTAGAAAAATTATTTTTATCTTGTACAAAAGTGGTTCGATTAAGCTGAAATCTGGAGCAAATACACCTTATTCTATTCTTAATGTACTGTATTTTTCTTATTAATAAATATTTAGCCTTTATTATAAAAACTTACTTATAAATAAAAAAATAATAAAAAAATTTTACCAGCCATTTTGATTCTTTTTTCATCAAAAAAGGTTCGCTAAAGGCTAATTTTTCTCCTGTCAATTTTCAATAATTAGAACAAAAATACATGCTTTAATTGAAAGAACTTTTTTCTACTTTGGTCAAAAAGTTAAAATATTGTTTTTCGTCGACCGAAGACTGAAGCTTTTTTTCACACTTTGAATTAGTGTTTTGTTTCAAGCCTACCATACAATAAACTTAAATATCAATTTATGGAATGTAACAGTAAACGCGACATTAACTGAACCAAACGGTCAAGTTACCTTTGATTTCGTCATTATTTCTTTTAGTTCATGTGTCACTAGTTTTAAAATTTGACAGTTTGCAAATAAATTTAATAGAAATTATTGAAAATTAATAGTAATAATGAATTTGAATGACTAAGAAATTAAAATAAATATACATTTTTAGTATTATTTCTACAAAAGTAAGTACATAAAATTTTCTAAAATTAAATAATAAATGCATAGTTATGAAGAAAATAATTGTTTTTGAAAAATAAGGAGGCTATGATTGTTTGTTGCAATATAATGGCTGTATTGCAAAAATTAAAACTAATAAGTTTAGATGAATAAAACATGTATAAAATGGTATTTTGGGAAATTTTCATACCTTCGTGGAAAAAATATAGTATGTAACACATGCACAAAGTGTCTATTTTTACTCATGGACAAAACTTCCCATCCGTAAAAAAGTATCACTTTTTGCACTTGTTACATGAGAATGGACAATATTTTGTATTTTTTCATTTTATTTTTTAATTAAAGAAAATTATCGAAAATTATAAGTAATAATGAATTTAGATGAGTTGGAAATTAAAAAGGATTTATACTGTTTTGTTAATACAATGAGTAAGTACATAAAATTTTCTAAAAATTCTTAAATAAATTAGTACAAAATTATAAAGAGAATTATTATTATTATTTTTTTTTAAAAGAGGCCATAATTTTTGTTGAAATATCATGTAAGTATAAATAAATAAAACAAGTATTTTAGTGTAGAAGAATGAATTTTGGGTGATTTTTGAAGTGCCGGTAAAAATAGCAATCAATATTTCTACGTTCTTTTTTAAGTAACTAGCCGATCTGTGCCCACTTCTGTTGAGCCTTAATTATATTTTTCTCTAAACTTTTTGTTCAATTCTAATAAAAATAGCCTATAGCACTTCTAAATAGTGTAGCTTTCTGATTGTGAAAGAGTTTTTATGATCGGTTCAGTATTTTCGAATATTAGCTCTTACAAACAGAGTTACAAACTTTATACCTCTTTATAATATTGTTATAGATTTGGTAATATTGCAGAAATACAGAAAAAAAGTTGAAAATTTAAAAATTAGCAGCTGATAAAGTGAAAGTCTCAAAAAATTGGAAGGTGACCGTGCTCACGATTCCAACCCTCCTAGAATTCTGACAAAAAAAATAAAATAAAAAAAAGATTATATTATTCTAGAGTAATGTCGCTATGTCCGAACTACTAAAATGTTGAAAAACAGTACTGCACAAAATGGGGGTCTGAAAAAAATTGTATCACGTTTTTTGACTTTTTCGATTTTTTTAATAGTAAAAATTAGAATTTGGATATGCGGATAGCTTTTTGGATATAGATAATTCCATAATAGAGACTGGGGTCTGCATATAGTAACTCAAAAATTAGGTAACGTCATTCTAAATCTAATATGGCGCACTTCTCAAGATGGCAGACTAGTTATTTTTAATATTCTTCTACAATATGGGTATCAAAAAAAGAGCTTGTTAAATGTAACTCAAAAAAAAAGTGACTCTATAAATCTAATATGGCGCACTTCTCAAGATGGCGAACTAGTTATTTTTAATATTCTTCTACAATATGGGTATCAAAAAAAAGGGCTTGTTAAATGTAACTCAAAAAATAAAGTGACTCTATAAATCTAATATGGCGCACTTCTCAAGATGGCGGACTAGTTATTTTTAATATTCTTCTACAATATGCGTATCAAAAAAGGGCTTCTTGAATGTAACTCAAAAAATAAAGTGACTCTATAAATCTAATATGGCGCACTTCTCAAGATGGCGTACTAGTTATTTTTAATATTCTTCTACAATATGGGTATCAAAAAAAAGGGCTTGTTGAATGTAACTCAAAAAATAAAGTGACTCTATAAATCTAATATGGCGCACTTCTCAAGATGGCGGACTAGTTATTTTTAATATTCTTCTACAATATGGGTATCAAAAAACAAGGGCTTGTTGAATGTAACTCAAAAAATAAAGTGACTCTATAAATCTAATATGGCGCACTTCTCAAGATGGCGGACTAGTTATTTTTAATATTCTTCTACAATATGGGTATCAAAAAAAAAGGGCTTGTTGAATGTAACTCAAAAAATAAAGTGACTCTATAAATCTCATATGGCGCACTTCTCAAGATGGCGGACTAGTTATTTTTAATATTCTTCTACAATATGGGTATCAAAAAAAAGGGCTTGTTGAATGTAACTCAAAAAATAAAGTGACTCTATAAATCTAATATGGCGCACTTCTCTAGATGGCGGACTAGTTATTTTTAATATTCTTCTACAATATGGGTATCAAAAGAAAGGGCTTGTTGAATGTAACTCAAAAATAAAGTGACTCTATAAATCTAATATGGCGCACTTCTCAAGATGGCGGACTAGTTATTTTTAATATTCTTCTACAATATGGGTATCAAAAAAAGGGCTTGTTGAATGTAACTCAAAAAATAAAGTGACTCTATAAATCTCAATATGGCGCACTTCTCTAGATGGCGGACTAGTTATTTTTAATATTCTTCTACAATATGGGTATCAAAAAAAGAGGCTTGTTAAATGTAACTCAAAAAAATAAAGTGACTCTATAAATCTAATATGGCGCACTTCTCAAGATGGCGGACTAGTTATTTTTAATATTCTTCTACAATATGGGTATCAAAAAAAGGGCTTGTTGAATGTAACTCAAAAAATAAAGTGACTCTATAAATCTCATATGGCGCACTTCTCAAGATGGCGGACTAGTTATTTTTAATATTCTTCTACAATATGGGTATCAAAAAAAGGGCTTGTTGAATGTAACTCAAAAAATAAAGTGACTCTATAAATCTCATATGGCGCACTTCTCTAGATGGCGGACTAGTTATTTTTAATATTCTTCTACAATATGGGTATCAAAAAAAAGGGCTTGTTGAATGTAACTCAAAAATAAAGTGACTCTATAAATCTCATATGGCGCACTTCTCAAGATGGCGGACTAGTTATTTTTAATATTCTTCTACAATATGGGTATCAAAAAAAGGGCTTGTTGAATGTAACTCAAAAAATAAAGTGACTCTATAAATCTCATATGGCGCACTTCTCAAGATGGCGGACTAGTTATTTTTAATATTCTTCTACAATATGGGTATCAAAAAAAGGGCTTGTTGAATGTAACTCAAAAAATAAAGTGACTCTATAAATCTAATATGGCGCACTTCTCAAGATGGCGGACTAGTTATTTTTAATATTCTTCTACAATATGGGTATCAAAAAAAGGGCTTGTTGAATGTAACTCAAAAAATAAAGTGACTCTATAAATCTCATATGGCGCACTTCTCAAGATGGCGGACTAGTTATTTTTAATATTCTTCTACAATATGGGTATCAAAAAAAAGGGCTTGTTAAATGTAACTCAAAAATAAAGTGACTCTATAAATCTAATATGGCGCACTTCTCAAGATGGCGGACTAGTTATTTTTAATATTCTTCTACAATATGGGTATCAAAAAAAAAGGGCTTGTTGAATGTAACTCAAAAAATAAAGTGACTCTATAAATCTCATATGGCGCACTTCTCAAGATGGCGGACTAGTTATTTTTAATATTCTTCTACAATATGGGTATCAAAAAAAAGGGCTTGTTGAATGTAACTCAAAAAATAAAGTGACTCTATAAATCTCATATGGCGCACTTCTCTAGATGGCGGACTAGTTATTTTTAATATTCTTCTACAATATGGGTATCAAAAAAAGAGGCTTGTTAAATGTAACTCAAAAAATAAAGTGACTCTATAAATCTAATATGGCGCACTTCTCAAGATGGCGGACTAGTTATTTTTAATATTCTTCTACAATATGGGTATCAAAAAAAAGGGCTTGTTGAATGTAACTCAAAAAATAAAGTGACTCTATAAATCTCATATGGCGCACTTCTCTAGATGGCGGACTAGTTATTTTTAATATTCTTCTACAATATGCGTATCAAAAAAGGGCTTGTTGAATGTAACTCAAAAAATAAAGTGACTCTATAAATCTAATATGGCGCACTTCTCAAGATGGCGGACTAGTTATTTTTAATATTCTTCTACAATATGGGTATCAAAAAAAGGGCTTGTTAAATGTAACTCAAAAATAAAGTGACTCTATAAATCTAATATGGCGCACTTCTCAAGATGGCGGACTAGTTATTTTTAATATTCTTCTACAATATGGGTATCAAAAAAAAAGGGCTTGTTGAATGTAACTCAAAAAATAAAGTGACTCTATAAATCTAATATGGCGCACTTCTCAAGATGGCGGACTAGTTATTTTTAATATTCTTCTACAATATGGGTATCAAAAAAAAGGGCTTGTTGAATGTAACTCAAAAATAAAGTGACTCTATAAATCTCATATGGCGCACTTCTCAAGATGGCGGACTAGTTATTTTTAATATTCTTCTACAATATGGGTATCAAAAAAAGGGCTTGTTAAATGTAACACTCAAAAAATAAAGTGACTCTATAAATCTAATATGGCGCACTTCTCTAGATGGCGGACTAGTTATTTTTAATATTCTTCTACAATATGGGTATCAAAAAAAGAGGGCTTGTTGAATGTAACTCAAAAAATAAAGTGACTCTATAAATCTCATATGGCGCACTTCTCTAGATGGCGGACTAGTTATTTTTAATATTCTTCTACAATATGGGTATCAAAAAAAGGGCTTGTTGAATGTAACTCAAAAAATAAAGTGACTCTATAAATCTAATATGGCGCACTTCTCAAGATGGCGGACTAGTTATTTTTAATATTCTTCTACAATATGGGTATCAAAAAAGAGGGCTTGTTGAATGTAACTCAAAAAATAAAGTGACTCTATAAATCTAATATGGCGCACTTCTCAAGATGGCGGACTAGTTATTTTTAATATTCTTCTACAATATGGGTATCAAAAAAAGGGCTTGTTAAATGTAACTCAAAAAATAAAGTGACTCTATAAATCTAATATGGCGCACTTCTCAAGATGGCGGACTAGTTATTTTTAATATTCTTCTACAATATGGGTATCAAAAAAAAAGGGCTTGTTGAATGTAACTCAAAAATAAAGTGACTCTATAAATCTCATATGGCGCACTTCTCAGATGGCGGACTAGTTATTTTTAATATTCTTCTACAATATGGGTATCAAAAAAAGGGCTTGTTAAATGTAACTCAAAAAATAAAGTGACTCTATAAATCTCATATGGCGCACTTCTCTAGATGGCGGACTAGTTATTTTTAATATTCTTCTACAATATGGGTATCAAAAAAAGGGCTTGTTGAATGTAACTCAAAAAATAAAGTGACTCTATAAATCTAATATGGCGCACTTCTCAAGATGGCGGACTAGTTATTTTTAATATTCTTCTACAATATGGGTATCAAAAAAAAAGGGCTTGTTGAATGTAACTCAAAAAATAAAGTGACTCTTATAAATCAAATATGGCGGACTTCCAAAGATGGAGGACTAGCTATTTTTAATGCACTTCTACAATATGGGTACCAAATGAAAGGGCTTGCGGAGAGTAACTCGATAAAATAAAAAACTCTAAATCTAATATGGCAGACTAGAGTGTTTTATGCTTTCCTACAATTTTTTACGTATTGCAACAGCGATGTGCTGAATAAAATAAACATTCTAAGAAACTTGTCCGGAGATAACTAGAAATTTAAAAGTATTTTAAATGTAAAAATAATACTTTAAAACAAGCTTTTATTAAAATTCACTAAAAAGAATGAAATAAACTGTTCCTTTAAAACTTTTACTATCAATATTTAACCTTTTATACAATTCAAATGATTTTAAAGCTTGTCGTGAGATTTACCTTTATAAATAAACAAATAAATTAGATGAATGAATCTAATTTTTAAACTAATAGTAAGAAAACACGAGTACTTAAAGCTCGCGACAAGCTTTGAAATTTGTAATAAGGTTAAATATTTATAGTAACGTATGTCCTAAAAGTTTTGGCACACAATATTTATCGTTTTTTTTTAATGAAGAAATTTATTTAAACACCAACTAGTTATCATAAATTACAACTCAATACTTAACTAAACTATACTATCGAATTATGTGGAGTGGCCCATTCTGCTCTACCAGACGCAAATTTCTTCGAATGTCTCTCATGAGGTCCTGGACGGAATTCAGTTCAATTTCTCTTAATTTCTCGTAAATTCGCCGTCTTAATTGTTCCTCATCATGACATCAGACAAGGTATTCCCTGCTCGCACTCCGCTATTGTTCTATAAATGGTTCTGCGTGAAATGTTTTCATTCTGGAATATTCGATAGATTTCAGCTTTGGGTATCCGCCCAACTAACTTGTAGATACTTTTTCTTATTTCTAATTTATACGACATCTTAAAACGAAAACTTCAAAATAAATAAATCTCAACTGACAGTAAATAAAGTAAATAAACTTTTGTTTTCAAAGGCAACTTGATATTATTTTGTTTTTGTTAAAATTAAAGACAATGAGTTTTGTGACAAAACTTTTAGGACATACGTTAAAAGGTTTATAGAAAAAGTTTATTTTTTATTTTTAGTGAATTTTAACAAAAGCTTGTTTAAGAAACGATTTTTTTACATTTAAATTATTTACTAATGAGATTATGGCATTTCGCCCGATGGCTAGTGCTTTTAAATTTCCCATTCGTAAAAAAGTATTACTTTATGCACTAGTTACATTTTTTCTTTAACCCAAAATAGATAAATATTTTATTAAAAATGTTATAAAGCACGAACATTCTCAGTTTTTGCATTTATCCATTAAGTCAGCTTAACATACACTTTATTATGATTTGCAAATGGATAGAAATGTATAAATAATTAAAACGTAAAAAGATTGCAAAGCCTTTTGTCAGTCGCACTTGCAAATGATTTAGTCAGTGCAGCGCAAAACCCCGTTTTTAATGACGCCAGATCTTTTAAATCAATTAATCACAAATTAACAGTTTTTATCCAGTGGCGGAGCAAACGATGGTATTATCTACCAAATGTATCTTGTAGCTTAAAGTAATAACCATAAATTTTTGCGTTTTTGTATAAAGTCTTTAAATTTTATGTATTTTATAAATATTTTAAAGACATAATTTAATCCATTTTAAATAGTGATAATAGTTTTATTGACTAAATAAATCACTTCTTTAAAATAAAAATTAAATAAAAATTTTTTAAAAGTTTTAAAAATTACATAAAAATACATCTTTTAAACTTTTTTTTAATTTTTAAAGATTTCTTGCTTGATTCAACTTTATTATTTTTCCAAACTTTATTTTACTGCCGCAAATTTATTTTCAAAATAAGGATTGCCAACTTACTAAAATTTAAAAACAACTAATTATCCTTTTTTTTAATTCTTAAGAGTAAAATAAACGCACAGATTAATGTTTTAATTTTTATATGCTCCAAAAAAATAAATTCAAAATTCAATATTTAAAATAAAATTTTATTATATTTCAGTAGTGTTTAATAAATTGCCGTGATAAAATGGTAATTACAAATAAAATTAAACACCCTAATCTTAATTATTTAATGTTACATATTCAATAAGAAAAACTATTAATATGTTTTTTTGCCTTAAAACCAATTGATATTATATGTGCATACACAGGGTTTTAATAAAGATAAAAACTTAATTTAAAAATTAGTTTGTTTTTTTTGTTTTCAAGAGGTAGGGTTTTAAAAAAGTTTAAAAACACATTTTTTTGTTTAGATATTAGTGGTATTTCTTGTGGGTATTGTGTACTTGTTAATGAAGCATACAGGGTATCCGAAAAGGTGGAGTCAAAAGTAATAGGGATGTAGGATGTGGAAAAATATGTTAGTACTTCAAATAAAATAAGTTCTCTCGCGCTTCGTTAGGAATATATTGACCTTCAAAGTTGGCATAAAAGAAACTTATTTCAAATATAACTTCTGAACTGTTGCCACAGTACCAATAATATTTAAGCTACTAAATAACCTTAAAGTAATGCTTTTTTGATAGGTAAGCGGCTGTTCAGTAAGTCGGAATTATACAGGGTACGACGATTTTTTAAATTTAATGTATGAATTTTTAACACTGGTGAGAAATTCGACATTTTGCTTTGAGCGCTTAATTGCTTCATCATTTATATACAAAAAAGGTTTATTTTTTTAAATAGATATCTTGGACCGTTTTTGATAAAATCGCATTTTAAAGCCAGACATACCTACCAGCATTTTATAATTAATAATAAAAATTCAATTTTTTCCAAAAATATGGCAAAAACAGATTTTAACTTTATTATTAAGTTTAGAGGGCTCGCAAACACAGTTTTTAATAATTTTACCGCATTTTAATAACTTTATTATAAAAATGGAATTGTTTGTTACATACAAAATGCTGGTATGTCTGTATTTAAAATGCGATTTTATAAAAACGCTCCAAGATATCGATTTAAATAAAGTATACCTTTTTGTTCACAAATGATAAAAAAATTAAACAGTCAAAGCAAAATGTCGGATTTGTCCCCAGTAATAAAAATGCATACATTAAATGAAAAAAAATCGTTGCACCCTGTATAATTCCGACTTAGTAAACAGCCTTTTATCTATGGAAAGAAGCATTATTATGAAGTAACCTATTTAGTAGCCCAAATATCATTTGTACTGCGGCAAACAGTTCAAAAGCTATAATTGAAATAATATTTTTCTATACCAGGTGAAGGTTAATATCCCTAACAAAGCGCGACAGAACTTTTTTATATAAATTACTCACACTATTTTGGCTTGTACTATCACCTGTATCATTTTTGACTTCACCTTTTCGGACACTCCGTAAATTAGTATATTCTGTTGATAGACGCTTTGCTTCAGTAATTTTAACAAGCGAACGTCCAAGCCTATAACCAAAAATTTAGCATTGTTTTTTTATCATGGTTTTATACCTGTGTAAGTATACTATGGTATTTAAACAAGTCTAGTTGTTTAAAACATTGTTTAATGAAAAATATATATATAGAAATTAAAATAAACAACCTTAATGGTAGATTAAAAGGGGATAAATACTCAAAAACGTCGCCACAACTGAAGTTAATTTGATTTTTAAATAAAAAGGTTGCTGTTCTAATTGACTGTTAATTTTTTTAAGAGTTGGATAGATGTTTAGTGCCAAAACCTTAGGTCTTAGGATAAGAAGTAATGCGTTAAACAGGTTCATATAACCTCAAATTATTACCAATATATTTAAAAGCACGATGACATTGTAATATGACAATTTTTTAGCTAAAAATCCACTTTTAGCAGTAAAATAAATCGATAATTTAAGGTACTAGTACCCAATTCTTTCTCAGTCCCATTTATATAATACAGTGCTTGTCTAAAATCAAAACCCCGCTTCTAACGTTTGGATTGTTTGGTAATTTTTTATGAAAATTTAAAGAGTTTAGTAAGACAACATAAACCAAATCAAAGCCAAAAAATGCCAGATATAAATGTCAAACTGACAGCTAGGCGGCATTTTGAAAAGAAAAATTAAATGGAAAAAGGGATCTTGTAGCAAATTATTTTAGAGCTCCTGTTTTTTTTTTTTTAATCTTTGGACAAACCACGAAGGCTAAAAGCCTAAATACTAACGTACCGTGGGTGTCTTAAGCGAGGTAAGAGGGACTTTGTTGACACGGGACTTAAATACTTAAAGATTTGGGGAGGAAGGAAAGACCTCCGCGGGCAGCAGGTTCCACAACCTAGAAACTCTAGGGATAAAAGAACGAACGAAATGGGAAGTTCGGGGCCTGTCTAGTTGGACCGTATAGGGATGCATACGCGCGGTACCACGAGTTTCTCTGTTGGGAACCGTAAGTGGAGGAACTATACTGGACAATTCTTCAGAGCAGAAGCCACGGAAGTACCTATAAAAAGCGATAAATCCCCCACAGCCCGACGATGTGCAAGAGAGGGAAGCCTTTCTGTAAGTGAAGGATCATTAATGAGACGAACAGCTCTTTTTTGAATAGAATCAAGAATGCTTAGGATTGTGGGGGACGCCATGCCCCATATATGAGAACAATATTCCAAGGGAGGTCGGATTTGGGACACATACAAAGTGTATAAATTAGAAGGGGAAAAATACTTTTTGGCTCGAAAGAGAAATCCAAGCTTTTTTGAAGCTGCCGTGGCTATAGATACAATGTGTTTATGCCAGTTAAGGTTACTTTCAAATGTGACGCCCACAAGATTAAAGGTGTCTTTGCTCTGTAAAACTTGGCCGCTCATAAGTAGAGGATGAGTATTTGATGACTCTTTTCGCGACAAGGAACATGATTGTGTTTTGGATGCATTAAAATGGACGAGATTTTTAGCGCCCCAATCCAATATTAAATTAAGATCCTGCGAAAGAGATATCTGCATCGCTCTGCGTTTGTTTTCCAAGTCAGGTTTAGTAATGGGTTTAGGAACCTGAAAACTGGAGTGAAGGGTACTATCGTCGGCGAAACTATGAATGGAATTAGTTGTGGACGAGAGAAGGTCGTTGATGTGAAGAAGAAACAATGTTGGTGTCAGAACTGAGCCCTGAGGGACTCCAGCATTTACTTGGTGAAAGCTTGAAGAATGGCCGTCCACAATAACTGATATACGACGATCAGATAGATAACTAGAGAGCCAAGTACAGAGTTTAGTTGAAATACCATAGGAGGGAAGGCATGCCAGACCTGGTCAAAAGCTTTGGATATATCAAGAGCAACGATCTGGGACTCACCTAGAAACTCAAGAGACTTATTCCAGCAGTGTGATACGAAGGAAAGAAGATCTGCTGTAGATCTTTGTGGCGAAATCCATACTGCCTGTCATGTAAAATTTTGTGTTTTTCTAAGTACTTAAGAATTTGTGAATTAATTAGTTTTTCCATAACTTTACAAAGAACTGAGAGAATTGAAATTGGTCTATAGTTAGATGGAAGAGATTTAGATCCTTTCTTGGGAATAGGTTGAACACGTGCAGCTTTCCAGCTTTCCGGAAAGATACCTGTGTTGTAAGAAATTCGAAAGAGCCGAGTTAAGATTGGTGCAAGTTCTGGAGCACATTTTTTAGAACGATTGCTGGTATGCCATCCAGCCCAGACGATTTCTTGGTGTTAAGGGAAGAAAGGATAAGCTTAATGTGTTTTACCTTAAAATTAATATCGGGCATTTTATGAGGAACTGGGGTAACCGCTGGAATTGGATGATTTACGGGAGGGTCAAGGGTTGAATTGGCAGCAAATTGTTTAGCAAATAATTCTGCCTTTCCTTTAGCGGTAGAAACAATTTCATCTTCCAAAGCTAGTGGCGTAAAAGAACTGGTACAAAAATTCCTACTTATGTTTTTCGCAAAGGACCAGAAAGATGTGCTGCCATTTGAGCAAGAAAGAACTTTATTTTTAATACGATTGTCGAAGGAGTCTTTGGCTTCAGAAATTGTTTGATTGTAGTAGTTTCTTGCTTCAATGCTGGCCTGTCGGTTTTCTGGACTAGGATCCTGTAGAAACTTTTTGTGAGCATGAACTTTTAAAATTCTAGCTTTATCACAAGATTTGGAAAACCAGGGTTTGTTATTGGATTGTTTGGGGTTCTTGATGGTATGCGAAATATAGGTTTCAATGCCCAATTGAATTGATTCCGTCAGTTGATTGCAAATTTCAGAAGGATCACCAGAAGAAAAGCAGATGGAATTCCAAGGGTAAGTGGCGAAGAAGTCCCTCAGGCCATCCCAGTCGGCTGAGTTGTAGTGCCATACGGTGCGTGGTGGCATGTATTCATTTACCTCGGGATGTGCAGGGTAAGATATAGATATAAGATTTGATAGAGTTCGGGGTTGGTAGTAAGAAAGGGATCAAGGGGATTTGAACTATGATTTGGGACTCTAGGAAAGTAGGTGAGTTCTATAATGAGGTTGGTAAGAGAGTTACTGACTGCGAAGATTTCGGGTGCTCTGCCTTGAAGGTCAGTTTTTGAAGAGCCTAGCCAATCCTTATTATGGACATTGAAGTCGCCAAGCACGATTATTTCAGCCGATGGAAACTGAGAAATTATGCCATCGATCGTTGTTGAAAGAAAGTCAAAGAATTCGACATAGGAATTATTAGATGGGGACCGGTACAAACAGCAAACAAATTTAGTTGAAGACCTAAGGGAAAGTTTAAGCCAAAGGATATCGGGCCTACCCGATTCAAGATTGGAAACTCGAGCACAAGCCAGATCGTTGCGGACGTAAGCACATACGCCACCATGTGGGCGAAAAGACCAAATAAGTTCGTAGCCTGGAAAGAGAAGGTGGCTGGTTGAAGATTTAGAACTTATTTGTGTTTCCGTTAAAAACAGTATGTGGGGCTTAGATGACTGAAGGTGATGGTGAACGGAGTTTATATTGGTGTTAAGCCCACATATGTTTGCAAAAGAAATTAAACTTCTCGATGAAGGCCTCCCTGATGCACCCCTCGCCCGGAGATCCGAATGGAGGGGTATTTTACCTCCGGAACATTTTACTTCCGGGTGTGCCGCCATCATTTTTACATAGTTTGGGGGTTAAAAGGAAAAAAGAAAAGAGAAAGAAGGAAGAAGGAAAACTGACTCACACACCCAGAACCCGAAACGTCCGTTAAGACTTCACGGGTCCTTTAAAGGGTGGTGGGGTGGTACCTCCTCAGGCGAGAAAAGCTCCTCTACCACCTACTACACTACCACCTACTACACTGGTGAGTACTTTATAACCCCAGAATATAAAGTGAATACCTATACCTTCCAAAAACTGGCGGTACTTTAAAAGTTACCTAAATACCTGATTTGGATGGCCATATCTCCAAAACTAAAGGTAGATAGACCTAATGTAATATTTTCTTAAAGGTCTTTTAAATATCTTTTTACCGGTGATGTAATATACCGGGTGCGTCATTAAAAAAATGTATAATTTTTGTCCTACCCTGTATAGTATCAGCAATATTACCATTAAATAAATCCGTAAAAGAGCCGTAAAATGCCACATTAGGTTATCCAATTTAAATAATGTGCCACAAAACCCCCTTTTCATTTAATTTACCATTTTAAAATGGCACCTAGCTGTTAGTTTGACATTTATATCTCTTATTTCCTGTCTTAAATTTGGTTAATGTTGTCTCACTAAATTTCTTAAATTTTCATGGAAAAACACCAAATAATTTAAAAGATAGAAGGGAGGTCCTGAATTTGGAAAACCACTGTATATATTGAAATGGTTTTTTTGTTATAATATTACATGGATATATATTGCAAAAAATTGGTTTTTCAACTTTTTATTTTTTGGCCAATATACACAGAGGGATAAGGTGGGGCCCGAAATAAAAGTTTTAGGTTAAATATTACAAAAATTAATCAAATTCGATAAAAATATTGTAGTAGGCTAATTTCGCGTATGTCTTGGCTGATAAAAATCTGACACAAATCGGAAATATAAAATTTATTGTTTAAATCGATATACAATGTGTCCCAGGATAGGTGTTACAAGAGGACAAATGGACCAAAAATTTTGTGATTTTTAACCGTCCTTTCGGAAAAACTGGTCGCATGGTCCAAAACTAATAACTACAAAATTTTTACCCAATTGGTATTATACAGGGCGAGTTATAACTAAAAATATGAAAAATGCCCATGAGCTAACTATTTAAATTTTTAAAAATAGAACAAAATTGTATAAGTAAATGTTGTAGAGAATTAAATATTGTGTCAAAATTTGAAGTTAAAGCATGTAAGTAAAAAAAATGTTATTGTCAATTTTTTACATTACGCATTACAACCTAAATAACGGGCAAGAAAAATCAGAATTTAAAAGATAATTTAATAATTTTAAACATTTTTTAAAAATTTGCTGTGTTAAGCCAAGTATTTTAAAAACTGTTATTAATGCATAAGGTAAAAAATCGACAAAAAAGTTTTTTTTCGTTATTTCTTTAACTCTATATTTTGACATAATATATTCAAAAAAACTAACAAGTTTGTCCATAAGTTTTTAGGTAAACTGTTTACCACATTTTTGGTAAACTATTTACCACATTTTTGAGACGCAACCATTGGCCCAGTTCTCGTCTGGCGTCTTGTTAAGATTTTATTTTATTAGATTAAAATAATTTCAACCGAGTGCTAATGAACCTTTGTTTATAGATTGAAACCTTTGTATTGTAAGTAACTTAATATTAAATATTTCATTATTTTATTTCTTTTAAAGTAATAATAACTTTTATTATATTGTGTAAGAGCAGAATAGTTCTACATAATTTATAAAAGTTTTAATTTTCATAAAATGTTAAATAAACTTTTTAATTTTATTCTGGAGAAAAGCCAAATAAGATTTTGTTTAAATTTTAACTGTCTGTTACGTCAATGTACATTTTTATCATGCAGATATTCTAACCGCGCAAGAGTAAATTTATTAAATTTGCACGAATCATTTATCAAAGCATTAGATGCATAAAGTAAATTATTTTGAAATTAGTCGTTATACGTGCGAAGAATAGAAAAGGCCTCGGTAATTAGCAAATTCTGCGTATAGAAATTAATTGGTGATTTTCAGTTTTGCAGATCTGTAAGTCTTTTGTGAGGATTTACTTACTCTATTCCTTGGAAGAGTTATGGAAGTCGTTGGCTAGTACGATCATTTATGGTTTTAGGTTATAAAGTTTATTTACCATTATTTACTGTAAAAATATTGGCAATTTATTTGAAAATGTATGTACGTTGTGCCAGCTCCAAACTTCATATCAAGTTTCAACAAAAGCAATTAGCGATTGGACAGAGAACGCATGCAATATTGGAATTGACGCAGTTAGTAATCCCGCCCACTCTTTCAATATAAAAAATAAAAATTAATTTTGGCAGTTTTAGTACAATTTGGTCTCTGTGTGGAGATACATATTAAGAATAGAGCTCCATCTATTTAGAGACACAAAATGTGAAATTTGAAGTTTGAAATACAGGGTGTCCGAGGATATTTTGACCCATTTTGATCGCAAATAACAGATAAAGCTATCAAGATGCGGTTACCGCATCCGTTGACACAAAAACATAATAGCCGATTTTCCGGTACAGGGCAACTTTGTTATTTTAAATGGAACAACATGTGTATTTTTTTACTATCTCATAACTCAATCTTTCCCTTTTAAAATAATGCAACATATTGCAAAAAATAATACATTTACTTATTTTAAAAAATTGACTGCATGGCAATTAAGAGTATTATTTGACAATACAAATTTTTTATTTAAAAGGTTAAAGAAAAAAATACGGCACAAAACTTTAGGATACTCACAATATAGCCAAAAAAATTGAAAAAGGTAATTGAACTTTAGTGAAACCATTTTTTGTAAATAACGAATAGCTTAGAAGCCGTTTTTTTCTTTAGCCTTGTATATAGAAAATTTTCATTGTCAAATAATACTCTTGACTGCCCAGTCAATTTTTTAAAAATTAATAAATGGATTATTTTTGCAGCAACCATAATTTATGTTGCATTATTTTAAAGGGAAAGATTGAGTTTTAGGATGTTAGAAAAATATACCATTTCATTTAAAATACTAAAGTTGCCCTATACCGGAAAATCGGCCATTTTGTTTTTGTGTTAGCGGAATGTCACAATAAAATGTCGAGGATATATTTTAAAAAATTAAAATAATCCAAGGGCTTCTGCGAAAACCGCATCTTGATAACTTTATTTTTATAAAGTTTATCGCGATTAAAATGGGTTAAAATATAGTCGGACATACTGTATAAAATATAAATTGGTCGCAAATTGGTCTCAATTGGTCAGTCGGTCTTAGTGACTTATTGACTATTCGTAATTAATTTGTGACCAAGTTTTGTAATATAGAATGAGCTTTGAGTGTTCATATTCGGGCGCTACATACAGGTTTTCCGAAAAGGTGAGATCAAAAATGATAGGGATGATAGAGTGAGCCGAAATTTAGTTTGTACTTCATATAAAAAAATGTACTATCGCGCTTCCTTGGGGGATATTGACCTTCACAGTTGGTATTAAAAAAAACCTATTTTAATTATAACTTTTAAAATGTGACCACATTACCAATGATATTTGGGCTAGTAGGTGTTTGTAAGCTTCTCAAACCTTATTATAATTTAGTTAAAAATTGTTCTTAAGAATTTTACAATATTTTAAAAATTTTCAGAAAAAAATGGAATTTTCTATTATTTACAAAATGCTGGTATGTCTGAACCTAAAATGAGATTTTAAGAAAATGTCGAATTGTTGTGACCAGTGTTAAAAATGTATACATTAAATGAAAAAAAATCGTCACACCCTGTATAATTACAACTTACTGAACACCCGTTTACCTATGGAAAGAAGCACTACTAGAGGTTATTTTGTAGCCCAAATATCATTGGTACTGTGGCAACAGTTCAAAAGTTATAATTGAAATAAGTTTTTTTATACCAGCTTTGAAGTTCAATATCTCCCTAACGAAGCGCGACAGAACTTTTTTATATGAAGTACTAACAATATTTTGGCTCACTCTCATCCCTATCATTTTTGACTTTACCTTTGCGGACACCCTGCAAATATTTTTTTTTAATAATGTAAAACCAATTACTGTAATCTAATGACCAATCGTGACCAACTAGTGACCAATTATTGCAGCATGAAACGATCTACGAATGTTGATATTGAGGGACTATTTTTATGTAAAAGTAATAATTTTGAAATTTAGAGTATATTTTACTGCTGACTAATTACTGCAACTCATTGACCAATCATGACCACTTTGTGACCAATTGATATCGCGTCGGATGAGCGCCCAACTTTAGTATTGAGGTGTAAATTTGAAATAACTTCTCTTCATTTTATTTTACTGCTGACCAATTACTGTGTCTCAATGACCAATCGTAACCAATTCGTGAACAGTTGTTAGTGACCTTAAAATTTTAAACTCTTTATTTTTATTTCGGTATCTTTGAATATTAAATACCTATGACCAATTCTCTAATTTTTACTAGCTTTCAGAATTTCTAGTTTTAAATCAAAAAATTTTAATTTAGGGGTGCTCACAAAATTTTCTCGTCCTTGAATGTCTTCATTTAATACAGAACTTTTTAATCTTGTTGACCAATAATTTAATTAATCATACTCTACTAGATTCTAGTAAGTAGGTATACTGTAAGATGTTTTTATCAATAAAATATGTAATGTCAAGCCTAAGGACACAACAGTATTTGGGTCAATCAATTTTTTTTGTGCCTGTTTTAAAATTTTCATATTTTTTATGACCTCTTTTTTAAATAATAGGTCATTACTTTCTTAATTGTAATCTGCAATGAGTAGAGCACTTTAAACAGTTTCAACGATAAAACCGGAAAAATTAGGATCGTCTCATGTATACAAAATTTAAACCCAAAAGAACCAGGATTAAGAAGCAGGGTCACTACCAACAGAGCATACTTGTCAATCATTAAGCCATATTACTATACCCCAAGGATAGTCAAATTGTCCTACGGACAAGAATTTATATGCTCAATTGACTGATTTTTAAAGAGATTGATGGTCTAACGAATATTTTCAAAATTTTTTAAACTTTAAACTGTCCAATAGAACATAGTTCATTTTTGTTTTATTTATGCTTAAAGCAAAATTTAGGTCTAATAGGATCCAAAACACCATAATTTATTAAAAATTATTAATAACTTTCCTCAGTTATTCAAGTGACTGGTTTTCCAAAAGACTGGTTGCCTAACGAAATTTTTTTGAATTTTTTAAACCTTGTTAGAACTATTCTAATACGAACACAAGGTTTAAAAAATTCAAAAAAACCTAGATTAAGCTCAGTCTCTTGGAAAACCAGTCACTTGAATAACTGAGGGATTTATTAATAACTTTTAATAAATTATGGTGTTTTAGATTCTATTGAACCTAAATTTTACTTTAAGCATAAATAAAACAAAAATTAACTATGTTCTATTGGACAATTTAGAGTATAAAAAGTTTTGAAAATATTCGTTAGACCATTTATATTATATTTTGGCATTTTTTAATATCAATAACTTACGTATTTTTGTTGGTTATCCGAAGGATACATATTGAAGCCAACCACTCTTCTTTTGCGAAACTTGGTCGACTGAGGCCGCAATTATGATAGAAAAAAATGACTAATAATCAAAGTCATTTACCAAGAATTCCGACTTACCGACAATTTACACGCATTATATGGACGGATTTAATTTCGACGCAGAAGTAATTATGCAAATTTTGCAGCTGGTAAACTCGACGCACTAGTTAAGGATTCATGGTAATGCTGAAGGTATTCTCGACGCATAATTTTTATGCAATTTGTACCTGTACTGGAGAGAATTTAAACAGTATGTTACCAGGGGCGGTCATATGGGGGGGGCATGGGGGCCATGGCCCCTCCTTTGATGCTACATCCATTCTAGTTCATTCTATTTCATACATGTCTAATGGCAAATATGGGCATTTTGGGCATTTATTGATGTCATGGACCCCCCAAGGCTGGTCCCCTCGGCCCATGGCCCCCCTCAGAAAGTCGATATTACCGCCCCTGTAAGTTACAACATTTCCATACAGATATTTTTTTATATAGTAAAGACCGAGATGTATATTTATTTTGTTAATAATAATAATATAAAAATATAAAACTGAAAGGCGGAGGACGTTTCTATAAAAATTAAGAGTTCATATTTGAACAGAATTTGTTTTTAGGTCTTTACCATTTTTCAGAGTACAAAATGAAAAAGGGAATAGTCGATTGTTTTGACCCCCCTAGTGTGTATTAGTCTCAGCTTTAATAACGGAATTTAAAAAATGCGTTGACCAACCAGAACTAACCATGACTCCCCACCTATACTCTGTCTTCGGTGGAAAACTTTTGGGTAATTCTTTTCCTCTAACCTTAACAAAACTACCAAACTACCTGTACCTAAATATGCGTCTAAAATACCTTCGGATCGGATTTAGGACCTTTTCTTTGGCATAGGTAAAAAAGGTTATTATGCGTCGAGATTACCACCGCCGCATTATATTTATATTTAAATTTTAAAAAATATTGTGGTTGTCTGTGTGAACAGTTTTAAAAAAACATAGCATATTTTTCTTAATAAGTAGTATACCCATATATTAATTTTTAAAATTACAGTTATTTCAATAGAAGCGTTTTTAAGTAATATGAAGTTATATTATTGTTGCATGGGGACTAAGAGTAAACTTATAAAACACGTCACTTTAAATAACTTGAAGAACTAATAAAAAAGAGACATAAGTTGAAAAAATAATAACAATAATTATTAGTTAAGGGTTTGTTTTAATTGAAATCCTTAAAAAAGTGACTATTAAAACACTTGAATTTATATATTTTTCTGTTTTTACCAGGGACAGAATGATTTTTCGTTTAAACAAATAATAGTTGATTAGCCCATTTCAATGAGAATACCCATACCAAACAGAAAAAATAAAACATTTCAATTTATATCTAACTGCACACAAGATTATCAATTCGACCATATGTTATATTCACTTTTTAAAAATCTGCCCACTTACTTACAAGAAGCACAAATATTGCTACTTCTCCACTTGATGTGTTTGCTTTCTTTACCATCTGAAGTACCATGGTGTGTACCAGGACAGTGACCATCACACAAACAAACATTGTTCGATAGATCTGCTACCAAAGTAAATACACCTTAAATGCGGCAGATTTTTTGACGGTCGGGATTATTGGTTTTAAGGGGAGTCTTCAGATCTTAATTGTTTTGAGTTGGTAAAGAAAGTGTTTTTTTATCGGACGGAAAGGTACATATTTCCAATACGTATTCTGATCTCCAAAATGCATTATTTCTGTGGGTAAAAGATATTGCTAAGAAACGTACTTTTCGGTCATAGCCAAAAATATTTTTTCCCCGAACGCATTTTAGTATTTGAAGAGTATCACTTTCTGCTAAAGTTATCGGTGTTCTTACCAATCAATTTAGTTTCTAATTGTAAACCCACCCATATAACATTTTTGCCGGCGTTGTACATTTAATTTACTGGCATTGCCAAAACTCTTTAATGGCAAGGCATTGGCAAAAAGGTATCAAAAAAGACGCGAAAGTGGGCAATTGGCCGTTATTAGGCTACGTGTTGCAGATAATGTGATGGCATCTGTCATTAATAATTTATGATGAAAAAATACAATTAGGATGATGGCATCCATCATTAATAAGTTATGCCAAAAAAATGCGTTTAGGATGATGGCATCCATCATTAATAAGTTATTGGCAAAAAAATGCGTTTAGGATAATGGCTTTTATCATTAAATAAGTATTGCAAGTTTTATAAGTTGAATGTCCCAAAAGTTAAATAACATATTTAGAATTTTGTAATTGAAAAAAATGAGAAAAAAGGCAGGAAAACTTTATCATTAAAAAAATTACATAATATAAATTTTTAAACCGTAACAATAAACCAAAAAAAAAAAAGTATGTAATAAAATTAAAAAAAAGATAGTAAATCAAAGGAAAACAGTTTAAAATAGTAAGTATTTAAGGGACACTTACACGCAGTTTTCAGATCCAAAACATAGGGAGAAATATTTTAAATGAGTTAAATTTAATAAAAAAAATATTAAATATATATAATTTTTTTATTAACACGTCTCTAAAACTTTTAATAAGGCAACTCCTGATTTCATATAATTTTTTTAGGTAACTACAAATTTAAAAGGTTTTAAACAAAATGTTTACAGCTCCTAACAGTCTACTTGAATAACCCGCCTTCTTGACTAGCCATCACCAATTAATTACACAACACACACTAATTAGGCAATGAATATACTTAATTATGTCTACTAAAAACTCTTTTCTTTAAAAAGAAACTAAAAAGCTAGAAAACCACGTAGAAAACAATTACACAAAGCGGCCAAACAAAAGCAAGGTTGCCTCATCTGTCAAATTGTCAAATCTTATATTTCGGCTAATTTGAATTTATCACCTTCGGTCGAAATCGTCAGAAATTAACCTAGCTAATTTTACCATCAGTTTATTTTTATTCTCTCAAAAATACATAATAAACATTTTGTTTGACCTAATTTTTATTTGCATGATTTGTATCAATAAAATGTTGGAAAAAGGCCATTTCCTTTAAATTATGTAAACTAAAACATAAAATAATGTTGTTTAGCCGCCGAATGTTAGTTAAATACCAATGTTAATAATATGGTTTGAAAAGTATGAATATGCGTTGAAGGTTTGCCTTCAAAATCCAATATTTATTTGCCTGCAACAAAAAGGCATGCTTTATTTAATCAGGATTGGTATGCCGCCATTTTTGTATGCTTGCCGGTAATTCCGCCTGCATGTAAAATTTATTGGCAATTGAGTGTTTATTTAGGGTCAACTTTTTAATGCGTATTAGATGTTGGCATAATATTGCCACCAATTGCCAATGCTTTACCATCAATGCCAAGATGAAAAAATGTATATTGCCGGCAAATAGTGTTTGCTGGGCAGTCTTCTTTTGTTGAATTTTTTACTTTATTTACTTGGAAAACAATAAAATTAGAAATATTAATTTCATAAACCCTATTAAAGTAAGCAGTGACAGTTGATTTGGAAGACGTCGGTACAGTAACCAAGGAGGTATGCCATTTTTAAAACCAGGTCTCGAAGTGACATTGGTATAGGTTTTGTTTTTTAATTAAGCTTAATAATAGCCTTATTTCAATGAATTTATTAGACGAGGAGTTCCCCGAAGACATTTTGGAAGCTGCAGAGTGATACAAACACACAGCTACCACCTACTAAATCAAAAGAAAGGTATGAAAATCAACAAGAGCGCCACCAAGGGGGCAGGGAGGCGCAGCTGCCCCCCTCCTTTTCTAAAAAAGTTGCCCAATGTAAAGCAACCAATGTCTAAATTTTTTATCTTGGTTTGCTTAAAAATCTCTTTACTGTTACCTCGAAAATTATTCGAAAAAAATTTAAAAAGATCGATGCAGTAGTTTTGAAGTTATGATGGTCACAGACTTTAAAAGCGTGAGTTGTGGGAAAAGGGCTTTAAAGTTAGCTTCGTACATAAGATTGATTGATAAGGTGGTTTCTAAAACTTTCGTATCTTCGTTAATTTTGCTTCTAATAATCTCAAATTTTTACACGGTATTCTTAAAATGTTTTTATTTACAAAATGTATTTTAAAAAAATGTCAAATAAAAAAGTTTAAAAATATTCCTCCCCCTTAAACAAATTAAATCAAATATTTAATAAAACTTATTGCCAAGAAGTTTCATAAATGTAAGACCAGCTAAAGGAAGGAACTGGGGAAAAAGTAAATATTACTCACCCACATTTATTACATGTCTAGTTATATTGATAATAAACCTCCATTTCTTCATATATTCATAAAGAGATGTCGAAAGAAAATAAAACGGACTTATTTGCAATTTTTCAATGTCATTCACTTTAAATAAACATCTGAAAAAAGACATCCGGTACGCGTATTTAATCAATAAATTTTACGCAGGTTAATGAATTGAAAATGGCCCGACACAAATTACCATGAAATATTATGAATAATAAAAGTTTATTAACAAGCGCTTTGAACCAATGAAAACGACGAAAATATTTTATTGGGTGTTACTATTGTGTTTATGGTAGACGCCATATGGTAATGGACAATGGTAAGTAAATAGTAGAACAAAATATTTTTTGATGTAGAATGTAAACACATTTCTAAACTTGGTTGTGGCAATAGTAGTTTGATCTATAAAATATAGTTTAATTTTTGTCTTCTAAATAATTATAGCTTTCTCTTGGTTATAGTCGTAATCAACCCCTGATCTCGATGGATTGCCAATGTTATAACCTACCCGAAACAAAAGTTACATTTCATGGGCTAAAAAACCGGTTTGTACGCAAGCCAGTTGAGGGTAAACGCACCCGGCGCCAAACAAACTATCCGCATTATAGGAAAGAATTTGTTGACGGCGTCCTGGTTTTCTGTTCGAAGTACGGTATCTAATGAGCGTTACGGTCAGACCGCGGACGAAGGGTACGGGGTGCCGGTGTTTGTATTTTGCCACGGTTTTTAAGTGCGCATGTTCGTCTACCCACTGCGCGAGGTCGTAAAAATCCGAAAAATGCTTCTTGCCACTGCGGATCTAAATGTAGGTTATCTATGTAATCAATACATAAAGTTAAACGTAAACGTTCAGCTTTGGTATACACCCGTTGAAAAGGAAAGATCCACTTCTAAATGTAGGGTCCCTTTGATGCAAAAAAATTCCAATTCCAAATTTTGGTCCTTCGAACCAAATATTTTAATAAAAGACGTAGAGAAAGACAAACAAACCCATTTAAACTTTTTAATATCTCTAACTTTAACTAAAAATGTAAGAAGTAAAGATATCTGGCACTTTTATTTAAATACAAATAAAACTTTCTACAGAGGTTACTAAATGAAAAATATCCCGACACAAATCTTTAAAAATAGCAAATACTAAGGCAGGGGCGTACGTGGTACGGGGCTCCCAAACGTATATAAGAATTCTACCACTTCGATGGCGCGTTTCCTATGAAAATGTGTAGGGTGAATGTTTCAGGCACCAACTGGGTTACTCCAGAAATAAAAAACTATTCCAATTATGTGAAAGATCTGTATGTATGGTATAAACAGACAAATAGTGCTGAAGTATATAGACACTATAAGGTAGAGCGTACAAATTATCGAAAATTCCTAACAAACTACAAAAAAGTATTAATGAAAATAAGATTCTTAATTCCAAAAACAAAGCCAAGTCAGCTTGGAATATATTTAACAATGAAACTAACAAACGTAAATCTAGCTCCAACATTACTTTAAAAGAGAATGATATACTAGTGGAGGATCCACAGTTGGTGGCTGAAATGTTTAGCCGTCAGTTTAATTTGCCATTCTCACCTCGTGAGGAAAGACAACCGAGCTCTAACAAACAAATACCTACATTTTTTCTAACACCTGTCGATGGACAGGAAATCTTTAATATCATTATGAGTCTTCCAAATAAATTCTCAACAGGACTGGATGAGGTGCCTGTCTGTATGTTAAAATATGTGGCAGAATCCATTTGCTGTCCCCTCGCTGATATTACTAACGAATGTTTTACCACAGGTACATTTCCGTCACAGTTAAAAAGAGCAAAAGTGGTTCCAATACACAAACAGGGAGATCCGCATAATGTAGGTAACTATAGAGGAGTGTCACTACTGCCACCAGTGTCGAAAGTCATTGAGAGGGCCATTTTTAATAGACTTATGGAGTTTTTACGTCTTAATAACATATTGGCTACACAACAACATGGCTTTATTCCAGACAGTTCTACCGAATTGGCAATCTACAAAACATTAAAATTTATATTTGATAAACTGGACCAAAATGAAAAGGTCGCTGGGTTATTTTTTGACTTGTCCAAAGCTTTTGACACGATTGATCACTCACTACTAATGAAAAAGCTTGAAATATATGGAATAAGAGGAATAAGTGCATCACTAATTAAATCCTATATAACAGAGAGACAGCAGGTAGTATGTGTCACGGAAAATGGCAGGCAGTATTTCTCAGAGCCTGTGGAATTAAAGCAGGGAGTTGCACAGGGTTCAATCCTGGGACCTCTGCTATTTTTATTATATGCAAATAGTCTATGTGATGGCTTTATCACTGGATTGGTTTGTCAGTATGCCGATGACACAACAGTAATTCTGGAAGATCCCACCATGGCTGGTCTGTCTGCTGAATGTTCGCATGCTGCGGAACAGATGCAGGCATGGTGCAGGGAAAACCATTTAAAACTTAACGAAGAAAAGACCGGCCTAATTCAGTTTAGTAAAACAAATCAAAATAAGTCTGTTCTTGCACGACTAAATAATAAATCAATACCATTACTAGACAACATTAAATTTTTGGGAGTCTATATAGATCCAGTACTGAATTGGGTAAAACATATTGATGGGTTGACATCAAAATTAAATAGTTACTGTGCTCTTCTTCGCAGAATACGTGATGTGCTGACTGTCGAGACTGTTAGAATGTTCTATTTTGCCTGTGTTCAGTCAATTATAACCTATGGCATATTGTTCTGGGGTGCCTCTGGAAATGCTTCAAATGTTTTTATAGCCCAGAAACGAATTATTAGGACTATATATCAACTACATCCAAGAACATCTTGTAGACCTTACTTTTTAAGGTTGGGAGTGCTTACTGTCCCATCCCTTTATTTTAAAGCATTAGTGGTATTTGTGAAAAAGTATCCTGATCTATTTCAAACAAACGCCAATCACTACGCGGATGAAATGACGATGGTAACAAGGGGAAGGGACGGCCTAAGTATTCCTTTCCACACTTCAACTTTTTTTGAAAAAGGTCCTTATTTTAAAGCAACTAAAGCATATAATATGCTGCCTAATAACATCAGGAGCATTAATGAAATGAAAAGGTTTAAATCCAAGGTAAATGAATTTTTAATAGATAAATGTTTGTACTCGTTTAATATTGAAAGGTTATAAGCCTTAATTTTTTAAGTAAGGCTTTTAAATTTGTACTTTGTAACTTAATTTGTTTCTTTTTACTTCCACTACTAGTGATGATATTTTAACTTTATGTTAGTTGTTATATTATTTTAATTTTAATTTTAATTTATTTATATGTATCGTTGTAAACCACTTTTGACGTTGCTTTGTGATGTTTGAATCATTTGGTTGGCAATAAAAGTTATTATTATTATTATTATTATTATTATTATTATTATAAAAAGTTTGGTGCTTGAAAACTGTGTCTTTAAAAGTGTTTGATACGAACGAAAAAAGCAATGCTAAAATAAATAAGAAAAACAATGTTTTTGGAAAGTGAAGACCTTTTTATCTTCAAATTTTTTGGGCCCCCTAGTTCATTGTGATACGGGGTCCCTCCAAAGCACGCTACGCCACTGTAATAAAGATTTAATAATGAACGCTTTGAAGGGGCGTAAGAAATTTTGACACCAAACAGGTAGTGACTAAAATTTAATGGCAGTTTTGGACACTAGACCCAAAAGTCCATTTTTACTTTACAGGTTTATTCGACACCAAATAAATACTCTTTGTTATATTCAACATTTTATTTAAAAATTTATATACAACATTGTTTGGTACCCTAAAGGTGGAAATATAATTCTTAAGGGGATTTATAAAGGCTGTATTTGTCTTGGGTTTAATAAAGGAATTTAAGAAAAAAGGATTGGCTTACCAGAACTAATCATAACCCTTAAACTGTTTTAATTACCCTGTCGGGCGCCGTACCTATCTGATTTACGCCGCAGTGTCGAAATATCTTCCAACAAAATTTGGCCCTTCAATTACCCCTGACAAACACAATTTGATGTCGAAAGTTCGCCCGCGGCTTTGAACCAATGAAAACGATAAAAATATTTTATTGGGTATTACTATTGTGGTCTAGGTAGGCGTCATATGGTAGTGAACAATAGTAAATGGTAGAACAAAATATTTTATGACCTAAAATGTAAACACATTTCCAAACTTCGTTGTGGCAATGGTAATTCTATCTATAAATATAGTGTAATTTTGCCTGGTAAATGATTATAGCTTTCTCTTGGTTGTAGTCGTAATAAAAACGAAAAATTAAACGTAAACGTTTTGCTTTTACAACCCGACGTTGGAAAGAAAAAAGCCACTTCTTGATATAAATTCCATCACATGCAAAAATTTAAACTGAAAATTTTGGTCCTTCAAACCGGATATTTTTATAAAAGATATAGAGAGAAAAAAGCAAACCTATTTGCACTTTCTTATTATCTTTAACCTAAAATAAAAATGTAAGAAATAAAGACATCTGACACTTTTATTTAAGTACAAACAATAAATTCTACAGAGGTTAATGAATTGATAATGCCCCAAAACCAATTACCATAAAGCACAATAAATAATAAAGGTTTAATAATGAGAGCTTTAAACGAATGAAAACGATGAAAATATTTTTTGGATGGTAATATAGTGTTCTAGGTAAGCGCAATATGGTAGTGGAGAATGGTAAATGCTAGAACAAAATTTGTTTATTTAATTTAATAATATATTTAATATTTTATGACAAAGAATATAAATATAATTTTATTAAATAATTGGGTTGTAGCAATGGTAATTCTATTAATGAAATATAGTTTAATATTGTCTTGTAGTTAATTATGGATTTTTTTTTGGTTGCAGTCGTAATTAAAATGTAGAGGTAAAAGTAAACGTTTTGCTTTTATAACCAAACGTTAGAAAGGAAAAATTCACGTCCATTCGTTGCAAAAAATCACAATTCAAAATTTTGGTTCTTCGAACCGGATATTTAAATCAAAGATGTAGAGTAAAAAGCAAACTTATTTGCACTTTTTATATATAATATCTTAAAATGAAAATGTAAGAAACAAAGACATCTGGCACTTTTATTTAAATACAAACAATAAATTTTACAGAGGTTAATGAATTGAGAATGTCCCGACACAAATTACCATAAAACATAATGAATAATAAAAGGTTTAATAATGAGCGCTTAAGCCAATGAAATCGACGAAAATATTTTATTGGGTGTTACTATTGTGTTCTAGGTAGACGCAATATGGTAGTGGACAATAGTAAGTGGTAGAATAAAATATTTTATAACGTTAGAATGCAAATACACTTCTAAATTGGGTTGTGGCAATGGTAATTCGGTAGCCAATTGGTAAACGGAGATATTGAAACGTATGATAGATAGATAGACAGATATTACCGTTTTTAACTACTTTCCTATGAAATGTTAGTTATTTTATCATTAAAAACTTTTTAATAAAATTGGGTATTAGAGGATTTTCCAGAGTGGAAAATTAAAATCTACTCATGTTTTTGTTGAAAAATATAGAAAGAGTCACCTGCAGTCCTTTGCTTATATTTAAAATTCCATAATATATATATATATATATATATATATATATATATATATATATATATATATATATACCGGGTGATGCATCGCCGGGCGGGACATAGGAAATCCCATGTAATTTTTAATGGGGTCAATTATTGGCTCCCCTAATTATTTAAGAGAAAAATTCTATTGAAGTTTATTATCGGGTATCGGGTCTATTCGGATACTGAGCAGCGAACATGTCTGACACCTTTTGGTAACTATTTCCTTGATAGTACCATTTAATCATCAATAAGTTTTCTTCAGTAGTATAACTCATGGTTAATCTTTTCGCTCTACGATTTTTTGATAATAATAATGCATTAAATTTCAAAATGACAGCGTTATGTCACGCTAACTGGTATTTTTATTGTTGTTCATAAATATGAGGCGATAATATTGTAACCATTTTTACAAATATATTAGCATCTAACTAGCAAACGGGTTAACCGAAAAATCTAAAGTTTTGCATGCTCTTCAATAAACTTCAATAGAATTTTTTTTTAATAATTAGGGGAGCCAATAATTGACCCCATTAAAAATTACATGGGATTTCCCATGTCCTGCCCAGTAGATATATATATATATATATATATATATATATATATATATATATATATATATTTATACACACATTTCCAAACTTCGTTGTGGCAATGGTAATTCTATCTATAAATATAGTGTAATTTTGCCTGGTAAATGATTATAGCTTTCTCTTGGTTGTAGTCGTAATAAAAACGAAAAATTAAACGTAAACGTTTTGCTTTTACAACCCGACGTTGGAAAGAAAAAAGCCACTTCTTGATATAAATTCCATCACATGCAAAAATTTAAACTGAAAATTTTGGTCCTTCAAACCGGATATTTTTATAAAAGATATAGAGAGAAAAAAGCAAACCTATTTGCACTTTCTTATTATCTTTAACCTAAAATAAAAATGTAAGAAATAAAGACATCTGACACTTTTATTTAAGTACAAACAATAAATTCTACAGAGGTTAATGAATTGATAATGCCCCAAAACCAATTACCATAAAGCACAATAAATAATAAAGGTTTAATAATGAGAGCTTTAAACGAATGAAAACGATGAAAATATTTTTTGGATGGTAATATAGTGTTCTAGGTAAGCGCAATATGGTAGTGGAGAATGGTAAATGCTAGAACAAAATTTGTTTATTTAATTTAATAATATATTTAATATTTTATGACAAAGAATATAAATATAATTTTATTAAATAATTGGGTTGTAGCAATGGTAATTCTATTAATGAAATATAGTTTAATATTGTCTTGTAGTTAATTATGGATTTTTTTGGTTGCAGTCGTAATTAAAATGTAGAGGTAAAAGTAAACGTTTTGCTTTTATAACCAAACGTTAGAAAGGAAAAATTCACGTCCATTCGTTGCAAAAAATCACAATTCAAAATTTTGGTTCTTCGAACCGGATATTTAAATCAAAGATGTAGAGTAAAAAGCAAACTTATTTGCACTTTTTTATATATAATATCTTAAAATGAAAATGTAAGAAACAAAGACATCTGGCACTTTTATTTAAATACAAACAATAAATTTTACAGAGGTTAATGAATTGAGAATGTCCCGACACAAATTACCATAAAACATAATGAATAATAAAGGTTTAATAATGAGCGCTTAAGCCAATGAAATCGACGAAAATATTTTATTGGGTGTTACTATTGTGTTCTAGGTAGACGCAATATGGTAGTGGACAATAGTAAGTGGTAGAATAAAATATTTTATAACGTTAGAATGCAAATACACTTCTAAATTGGGTTGTGGCAATGGTAATTCGGTAGCCAATTGGTAAACGGAGATATTGAAACGTATGATAGATAGATAGACAGATATTACCGTTTTTAACTACTTTCCTATGAAATGTTAGTTATTTTATCATTAAAAACTTTTAATAAAATTGGGTATTAGAGGATTTTCCAGAGTGGAAAATTAAAATCTACTCATGTTTTTGTTGAAAAATATAGAAAGAGTCACCTGCAGTCCTTTGCTTATATTTAAAATTCCATAATATATATATATATATATATATATATATATATATATATATATATATATATATATATATATACCGGGTGATGCATCGCCGGGCGGGACATAGGAAATCCCATGTAATTTTTAATGGGGTCAATTATTGGCTCCCCTAATTATTTAAGAGAAAAATTCTATTGAAGTTTATTATCGGGTATCGGGTCTATTCGGATACTGAGCAGCGAACATGTCTGACACCTTTTGGTAACTATTTCCTTGATAGTACCATTTAATCATCAATAAGTTTTCTTCAGTAGTATAACTCATGGTTAATCTTTTCGCTCTACGATTTTTTGATAATAATAATGCATTAAATTTCAAAATGACAGCGTTATGTCACGCTAACTGGTATTTTTATTGTTGTTCATAAATATGAGGCGATAATATTGTAACCATTTTTACAAATATATTAGCATCTAACTAGCAAACGGGTTAACCGAAAAATCTAAAGTTTTGCATGCTCTTCAATAAACTTCAATAGAATTTTTTTTTAATAATTAGGGAGCCAATAATTGACCCCATTAAAAATTACATGGGATTTCCCATGTCCTGCCCGGTAGATATATATATATATATATATATATATATATATATATATATATATATATATATTATATATATATATATATATATATATATATATATATATATATATATATATATATATATATATATATATATATATATATATATATATATATATATATATATATATATATATATATATATATTTGTATGCATTCACGTTTTATCTAGGCGACAAGAATTTTTCGTCTCAGAAATCGTAAGGGTGCACATTGAATTTTGAAACACCCAAAATGTCTACACTTTTAAGATATTATGTAGTTTAAAAAAGGTAATAAAAGGGGCCTTTTAAACATATTTTACGGTGATCATTCAAAAATCAGCGGAAAGCAAAAATAAAGTTCACAACCACCACGATAATTTACCCTGTATAATTTGGAGTTAAAATAGGCATTTTTGATTTTTTTATAAAGAAATAATATTGGATTTAGGCAATATTAGTTTAACAAGTTAATAAAACTATTTGTTTTATTTGCTTAAGTAGATAATAATAACTTAAATAGCATAGTAAAACTACAATCTAAGAACACCTTGTTTTTTCATCCTGTATATTTTGACAATACCAAAATATGCTAATTAGACTGGGCAAAAAAAATTAACTTTTTTTTTTTTTTGAAAAATAGATCGAATATATTGTTTAGGGTGTCAAAATTATTATTTAGAGGTCTCTCTTCTTAAATTTAGATTTTTTATTTGTACTCATTTTTGCGTCCAAGTTCCCTAACTATCAAAGTAAAAAATATGTGCACACATCTTTAGAGAGTTAAATTGCCTACAAAAATGCCATTTTAATTTTTTTTGGCCAGACGTTGACCGTTTTCAAATAATCAAGCTTTAAACATTGATATCTTTTGAAGATTTCCTTTTTTTTTATTTTGGAATTTTGTAAAAAACGAAAAAATTAATATATTGAAAAAAACAACAAACATTCTAAAAGGAAATTTATTGCTCTACAAAAAAGGGGTTATTAATGTTTTTACATAAAATTATTATTTCTAAAGTTATTCGCAATTTAAAAATATATACGGGGTGTTCATTTGAAAACTTTCCACTCAAGTTATCTTTGAAACGAGTCAGATTTCAGAAAATCGCCGAAACACGTCAAGATATTTATTGAGGTTGAACGTTTTTACAAAAAAATTGAACGGCGCCCCTTTAACCCCTTAACCACCAGGGCCACCACCCCAAAATTCTTAAATGAGAAGGCGGGTCGAGTGATACATCATTTTAAAGCTCCTGACGAGTACTTTATAACCCTAGAATATGAAATCAATATCTTCACCTATTACAAAATGGCGGTACTTTAAAAATTACCTAAATACCTGATTTGGATGGCCATATTTCCGAACCTAATAAAGTTAGATGTACCTAATGTGGTGTTTTCTTAAAGCTCTTTTAAAGGTCTTTTTAAAAAGGTAAATCTAAAAAATACATGAATGTTTAGAGTTTGATGACTTGAAAACGGTTCATCTGGCAAACATTTTTAAAAAGACGTTTTTTGTAGGCAATCTAATTTTCTAAAAGTATATGTACACATAGTTTTTTACCTCGATAGTTAGGGAGCTTGGACGCAACAATAAAAGTACAAATGAAAAATCTTAATTAAAGGAAAGGGACCTCAAAATATTATTATTAAGGGCTTAAATTTTTTACGATATTTTCATTTTGTCACCCTAAACAATATTTTCAATATAATTTTCAAAAAAAAGAAGAAAAGTCGATTTTTTGAGCTCAGTCTAATGTTTATACCTATAATCTAAGTCTGCACATTATTATTTTAAACAAATATTTAATTCATTCTAACCGTTTGTTCTTCTGTTCGTTTATTTATAGTGATAAATCACATTTATTCTAGAGGTGTACATCAAATAATGTTATGCCGAAGCTTTACCAGGATAACAAATAAATGAAAATCATAAGAAATGTCAAATATCTACAACTTTAAGGCTTTATAACTCTAAAACTAGAGACGATTAGTCATTGTGCTTATTGAAAATTAAGATCCACAACATACCAAAAACCACTTTCCATTCCCTTTCCAAGGATTGAGCGGGGTCCTTTATGGGCAAAATCCAAATAGAGGATTTGCTCCCGTCACTTAGATTTCCTCTTTGCAAATTCCAAAATGAAAATTGTTTTTGTCAAACTGTTTTTCTTTAGGCCAAGAGCATCTGTTATACCCATACAGGGTGATTAAACTTAGGTCAGCACTATTACCAACTTCTTTATTATTAGATATACAAAGTCTGATAAATTAGCAAAGTTCTAGTATTTTTTCCGCTGATTAACACGATGTCAACATAACAACAATTAAACGTCGGGTTTTTGATTAATTGCAAAAAATACTTTTTAAATGGATTACCATGTATATATTATGTCACCATGCAAAAGATCTATTTATAGGAAGAAGATCTATAGGGCTTTAAAAAAGTTTTTATATACTATGTCCAATTTTTAATAGTTTTAGAAATATAGCCATCCTTGGGAATTTGGTAGGTAACAGGCAATTATAGATATTTTACAGAGCTTTAAGAAAATACAAGATTTGATATGTCTATCTCTTATATTTTTGGAAATATGGCCTGGACTGAAAATTGTTTTTTTAATACATCTACAGCGCTTAGCTATAAGCACTAAGTTTAGTGTCGTGGAAAAAATGGACAATAGGTTTACTATTTTTTGATTTGAATGGCAATATTTCCAAAACTACAAGAGAAATATTATTCAAATCTGTCATTTTTCTAAAGCTCTATAAAATATCTATTTAATGATGATGAAATATACCGGGTGTTTTATTTAAAAATGCCAGTTAACTGTCAAATTCGTGAGGATGGCCATATTTTCAAAACTATTAAAAATTAGATATCACATAAAGACTTTTTTAAAGCTCTTTGTGAGATCTTTCAAATGGTGACAGTGTGTTTCATTTTAAAAGATCATTTTTTTGTTTTTTCTCTAAAACTAAAAAAGATAGGTTATGGTATATTATAGGTTTTATATGAGGAATAGCTTAAAGAACCCAAATGTTAAGAAATATATAGGGTGCTCCACAAAATTACATGGGTTATCATATTTGTAGTTCAAATTTTACAGCACTTCCGGGAAACGTAAAGTAGTATTTTAATGTTTTCTATAAAGGTAATACCTTTTAAAAGAACTATTTTAGGCATATTAAATTTTTGTGATAATCATTTGTTTCCCATAAAACTGCATATTGTGCTGTTGTTTCGATATTTTCGAACGCCATTTTCTCCAAAGCCAAAAAAGTTAGGCTACGGAAATATAAAAGGTTTTATATCAGAAATGACTTGTAAAATCCAAATCCTAAAAAACATACAGGGTGTTCTATTTAAAATACCTAAGTTTATATTACTTTCGGTTAAACCGAAAGTAATACACAGACGCTATTATATCTAAAACTGGCATCCGGTGATTCAATATAACGTCCCTTAATTCGAAAACTATACGATTGCACTAAAGAAAATACATTGCTGGGTAGTAATTTCGTTGTTACCCGGTATATAAGTGTAGGTAAACTTAAAACTTATTGCCCAGTACAATTATAAGAAAGAAAAAATTGAAAATCCCACTTTATTCCTTACAA
Organism: Listronotus bonariensis; assembly: GCA_014170235.1. NCBI lineage: Eukaryota > Metazoa > Arthropoda > Insecta > Coleoptera > Curculionidae > Listronotus > Listronotus bonariensis. The sequence continues at coordinate 71,291 of JACEGR010001390.1, read as the reverse complement.
ATACTTCCAATAAATTATAAAAACCGAATAAAGAGTCATTATACAAACAGTTGTTTAACATAGCTACCGTCCAAAGACCTACGTATTGAAATAGACAGAGAAAAATACCACGGTGTCATTTCAATGATAAAAGAACAGCACATTAGTTGAATTGGTGCTTAACGAACATATTTATACTTATATAGTGTGAGAACATATTTGAAACGGTCAATGCATTATTAAAAATTATATTAAACGATACAGATAAACAAAAATAATGAGCGGGCATCGTATATGGGCAAGTTATATGTGGAGAATTCAACAAAACGTTTAAAAACAGCAGCGTTAAGCAGATTCCTCAAGTGTTTGGTGAGAAATGTCCGGCATATAAATATGGCGGATAAAGAATTATGACCTGCTGTACAAACTTACGCTAAATACATATTTAAGTACGTCGTTTCGTAAAGACTGGTAATTTTGTCTAATTGTTTGTAGTTGTTGAGTATCGATAGTTGATTGCTGGCAATTTCAGGTATTAGTTGAACTTAAAAACCAATGCTTTAATATGTCGATATACATACAGGGTGTTTCTAAAAATGCAAAAAAATTTAAATAGTTTCCAGCAAACACTATTTGCCGGCAATATACAGTTTACATATTGGCATTGATGGTAAAGCATTGGCAATTGGTGGCAATATTATGCCAACATCTAATATGCATTAAAAAGTCAACCCTAAATAAACACTCAATTGCCAATAAATTTTACCTGCAGGCGAATTGCCGGCTAGCATACAAAAATGGCGGCATACCAATCCTGATTAAATAAAGCATGACTTTTTGTTGCAGGCAAATAAATAATGGATTTTTGAAGGCAAACCTTTAACGCATATTCATAATTTTCAAACCATATTATTAACATTGGTATTTAACTAATATTAGAGCAATTTTTTATCTCTTTTATTTATAATGGCAGCTAAACAACAGTATTTTATGTTTTTTACATAATTTAAAGGAAATGACCTCTTTATACCATTTAATTGTTACAAATCATGCAAATAAAAATTAAGTCAAACAAAATGTTTATTATGTTTTTTTGAGAGAATAAAAATAAAATGATGGTAAAATAGGTAGGTTAATTTCGACCGAAGATGACAAATTCAAATTTCCCGCTTATCCGAAATACAAGATTTGACGATTTTGACAGATGAAGAAAAATTGCTTTTGTTTTACCGCTTTGTGCAATTGTTTTCTACGTGATTTTCTAGCGTTTTAGTTTCTTTTTAAAGAAAACAGTTTTTTAATAGACATAATTAAGTGTATTCATTACCTAATTAGTGTGTGTTGTGTGATTAATTGGTGATGGCTAGTCGAGAAGGCGAGTTATTCAAGTAGACTGTTCGGAGCTGTAATCTTTTTGTTTAACACCTTTTATGTTTGTAGTTACGTAAAAAAAATATATGAAATTAAGGAGTTGCCTTATTAAAAGTTTTAAAGACGTGTCAATAAAAATATTATATATATTTAATAGTTTTTTTGACATTTAACTACTTTAAAATATTTCTCCCTATGTTTTGGATCTGAAAATTGAGTGTAAGTGTTCCTTGAATACTTACTATTTTAAAGTGTTTTCTTTTGATTTACCATTTTTTTAAATTTTAATACATACCTTTAATTTTTTATGGTTTATTGTTACTGTATAAAGTTTTATATTATGTTATTTTTTTAATGATAAAGTTTTCCTGCCTTTTTTCTATATTTTTTTTGATTACAAAATTCTAAATATGTTATTTAACTTTTGGGACATTCAACTTATTAAACTTGCAATACTTATTTAATAATAAATGCCATAACGCATTTTTTCATCATACCTTAATAATGACGGATGCCATTACATTATCTGCAACACGTGGCCCAATAACAGCCAATTGCCCACTTTCGTGTCTTTTTGATACCTGTTTTGCCAATGTCTTGCCATTAAAGAGTGTTGACAATACCAGTAAATTAAATGTATAAGACCGGCACAAAATTTTATATGGGTTATTTCTTGCCTAAAATAAATAGTCCGGGAGGCAGCAACATCGAGAAAACAAAAATTTTAGGCTGGATGATTTTTTGATATGTTGTTCTTCTTTTTCTTTGGGGTAGATCTTCGGCTGTCTGGCTGGCGGTAGCGGTTGCGTTGGCGCCCAGCTGTCACCTTGACATTTAGAGCTGTCACTGATATGTCAAAAAATACAGGCCTTTGTCATATATTATCGTTCCAAGTTTCATCAAAATATACCGAACGTTTTAGAAGTAAGAACTGGGAAGGACTCTTTAATTAGCAACGATAAAAGTGTTTGGAAATAAAAAAATATGTTTGGTAAATCTATCTAAAGACAAGAAATTAAAAATTAGGTTTCTTATAATGTTTTCAAAACCTTGGATAAATACCTGTACAGGTAGGACGCGAATTAATAAACGCAACCACTACCGCCAGCCAGACAGCCCAGGGTCTATCCAGAAGAAAAAGGAGAACAGTATGTCAAAAATCAGCTGACCTAATATTATTTTTCGAAAACGTTGGTACTTCCTATATTAAAGGGGTAGTTTGCTTTATAAACATAGAGTAAAAAGTTAACCATTAGGGATATATTGCGGTATAAAAATGGCGAAAAAATACCGTAACGAATAGCGCTAGAACAATGAAATACTATGAAAATATTGCTTTTATAAAAATCCACTTACTGAATATTTTTGCACTTTTTTAGAATTAATAGTGGTAGAAATAGACTACCACCATCGTTCTTGCTAACGAAATTTAAAGAGACACCTACCCAATGACCTCGCATAGTATAAATTTTGGTAGATTGGTCTATTTAGAAATTGTTTTACCTTTCGTTAAACTTACCAATTACAAATAAAAAAAATGTGAATTAAAACGTACCGGGATGGAAAAATTTATTTTATAAAAAATCTTTTATCTGCTGTCATCGCATTTGTCAGGCATTTGTAATATGTCTTAATTTGACATTGCTTGGTAGTTTAAATACAATACTCATTTTGTTTTTAAGCAGAGTGCCGATGCACACAAGGTAAATATTCATCTTTGTTTGGGTACATAGGTTTATAAAAGTTATAAAATAAATTTGCATTACCTTTCCCACCATAGGTCCTTATTGGAAATGAAATGGCAGTTGTTTCTAGAGCTAGTGGCTTCTGCAGTCATGGCCAATTGGGACAAAAAATTAATTTTGATATAAAAATTAAAAATACCTATAAAGTGTTATACATTATTTTAAAGGGAAAAAACGTACTTTAAAAATGTACAAAAAAATAAAATGGCGGACATTAAAAAACGAAGGTTGATAATGGTATCTCAAAACCGAATCGTCGAAATTAAAATCTGAATACAAAAATGCATTGCTCCTAAAAAGTTGCCTTTATAATGCTTTAGCAACTGCAGCACTTTTTCTAAAATGATTGTTTCCAGTTTTTTTTTAACTCAAAAACCAAACAAGATACAACCGTCATCAAAACGCCATTAGATTAACCATTGAGTGGCCCACAACTTTCCCCATTTAACCATCTTTCTATCTCTTATAGTTTCGAATATCCCAATACATTCCCTACCAGTTTTGGACACACTATATGGGGAACATATAGAGGTCGGATAAGGCCACAGTATAAAATTATTTTAGTATGTACAGGGTGCCTCAAAAAAGTGTGACGTATCAAAGTTATATTTTTTAAATAAAACACCCTATATTTTATGCGCGGAAGCAGCTTAACCCAGCCTGTCAATGTTAAATGTTTTGGATGTCGGACTGAGGAAATGCGTCACTTTTCTTTCGGACAAGTTTACCACAATATTTTACATGCAAATTTTAAACATTGTGCTAAAAATCGTGAGGGTTACAGTTACGAAACCCGCTTCAATCCGATACCCAAAACATGTCCATGAGTCCTATGGTTTCGTGACTGTAACACTTACGATTTTTGGCACAATGTTTACAAATTGCATGTAAAACATTGTGGTAAACTTGTTCGACAAAAAAACTGACGCGTTTGCCCACACTCCACATTTCCCAACACTCGACATTTGACATTGACAGCGCCGTTTCCATATATGGCGGTATGAATATTCGTGTTAGACTCGTAAAAACCCTCCTAAAAAGGTCTTAAAAGAGTTGTTCTCATGAAGTTAATTTCATTACTGGCCCAGGGACTAATGGTAGAATCTACTTTTAAATTTTTGTAACAATCTTCTGTATCACCCTGTAGATATGCAAAGGATTTTTAATTTTAGTGATTATCACTTTAAATCGGCAGTATAAATTTATTTTAATCACCTAATTTAAAATTAAGAGAAAAACTAATTGATTCCTAGAGCGAAAATTAACTAAACACTAATTTTTAATCACCAAAATGTGTTCTTATGAGTTAATAATTACGAAACTTTTTACCATTTTCTTTAAAAAATACTTTAAACAAGTTTTATTTGATTAAACTATTTATTTCTCTGTGGAGATTTATAGTCAGCTAATACCATTTCATTGGAAATTCGATGTTTTATAATAATGAGAATAAGTCCAGTTTAGAGCATCATTTAATATTCAAAAATACATCAATAAATTTAATTTTAGTGTATTAAGTCTCAATAAATTTAAGTTTAATATTCATGAGATAGGAATTAAAGGTGTTAATTCGAAATGGATTTTATCATAAAATAATTTATCATATTCTTAACGGTTTTTTTGCTATTACACATTTTTTTATTTTCAGACTTTTAGGCCATGTTTAGATTTTTTTTAAGTTCCCTGTATACAGGGTGTCTGCTAATTGCGGTTCGAAACGTATTAGGATAATTTCTTTTGTCTCTTTTATGAAACAAAGTTTATGTAAACATATGTTCATACTTGCTTCATTTCTGAGATACAGGATGTTATCAATTTTGAACTTGGTAAATACCGAAAATTACGATTTCAGATAAATTATAGGACTGGCTATTTATTTTGCATATTTGGGCAAATTATGGTTTATTATTTGTTTTTGTATTCTATATATCCTTTTGTCTAAGGGTACTTTTTAGAAGAAATCAATGAAATGGTGGATTTAATTTTTCTTTTTCACAAGGGGCTAAAAAGTTGCTTTTCTTCATCAAAAGAAAATATAATAACTTTATTAAAAGTTACTGGCGTACTTTTTTTTAATATCTTATAATCTTAATAATATGGGCTGTGGTTCCCACCGAAACGCCACTGGGCATAATAATCTTAATCTAGGTATAGCTTTAGCAGCTGCCTATTACAACACATAAGTGTACCAAATTCGAAATTGGTTCTTTTGGTTTTTAAGATATTTAAAAATACCAAATTAAAAAAACCTTAACGCTTTGTATTTTCTAAATAAAGCAATTTCGGACATATGTATATGGGAAGATTTAAAAAAACTTTAGAAAATCGCCTTTCTAAGTTATGTACTGTAGTTAGGAAACATCTTTTATATAGGGTGTGCAAACTTAAGACGGCACTATTGCTAACTTCTTTATTATTGGAGATACGAAGTCTGTTAAATTAGTAAAGTTATACTGTTTTTTTCGCCTATTAACGTGCTGCCATCAGAAAAACAATTAAACATTGGGTTTTTGATTTATTGGAGCATATGTTCTATTACTAAATTTAATACTCTGTACAGGGCTGTATTAACTATTTGAGGCGCCCTAGGCTAGAATTCTCGGAGCGCCTCTATTTTCCACCAAAAAATTTTTAAAGAAAAAAAAAAGGTTTTTCCCTCTTTTCGCGCCTATTTGACTATTTCATTTCAAAGGCATCTTATTCACAGAGAGTCACTAAAAATCCCACTTGACCTAAACTTTTTAAAAACTCCCCTGTCTAGCACTTATTACTCCCCTGTCTGCCGCCTATTTTTTCGTGGCGCCCCAGGCTGTAGCCTAGTCAGTCTAATGGATGGTACAGCCCTGACTCTGTATATGATGTCACCATTCGCAAGATCGATTAAAGAGCTTAAAAAAACGTGTAATATATACAATTTTTAATTGTTTATTTTTTCTACGACACTAAACTTAGTGCTTATAAATAAGAGCTGAAGATATAATTTTCAAATGTGGATAGCCATATTTCCAAAACCATAAGATATAGGCATATCAAATTTGGTATTTTCTTAAAGATTTTAAAAAATCTATTTAAAAATGATGCAATATACACGGTGTTTTATTTAAAAATGCCAGTTTGCTATCAAATTCCTAAAATGACCATATTTCTGAAACTATTAAAAATTGCACAGATAACATGTGGACTTTTTAAAGATCTTTAATAGTTTTTGCAAATGGTAACATAATTACATGGTATTTCATTTAAAAAAAGTAAATGTATTGCAAATAATTAAAAACCCGACGTTTAATTGTTTTTCTGTTCGCAGCGGAAAAACACTTCAACTTTACTTTTTTTACCGACTTTGTATCTCCAATAATAAAGATGTTAGCAAGAGTGCCTACTTAGAGAGAGAGAGAGAGAGAGAGAAAATTTAAAAGTTATAAAGGGCGCATCAGTGACTATGACTATTTAGCACTCTTTCTAGTGGGTTTTTTCGTCCTAATTCTGTATTTTATTTAAATAAGGTGCAGAGCGTTTATGGGTCTTAAGAATAATATTATGTGGTTTTGGTCCCTTCAGGTCCAATCCACCACTCTCTCCCATCCGGACTATGCTTTCCAGGGCTTCGTCGGCGGAAAATCTGGATAATCGAGCTCGTAGCTCCCAGAAATTCCAAAAAGAAAACAAACAATTCAACAATCGATTCAATGCATAAATTGTCGGCTGTCAAACCAAGATCTGCTACTGGTGTTACGTATAACCTTCACTTTCACTACTGACAGTTCTCATGACACGCCCATGTATTTCCCGCCATTTGAGAAATACCTCGTGTTCACCACCAAACAGGATACCATCAGTTTATAGGAATCTTCGCTCACAGAGCTTAGATCCAGAAGAAAAGATGCCGTCAGGCGCGCTTGTGGCGGCTTCGGTTGTATCGGCGAGCGTCGATCTCCGGAGTGAAGCAGTGGAATGCGCGCCCATAATTTGGATGGGTGTCCGGCGACAGCGGTGTTTTGGGCAGCGGCACACGGTGTTTCTGCTCGGGGAAGCGGACCGAGCAACAACCATCCAAGTTATGGAATGAATGGTGTGTGAATGAGAAGGAGTAGGGGTCAAGGTACAATAAGCCTTCAGGCTGCAGTGCACCACCTAGGGGGCGGTCGTCGGACCTGGGTGGGATGACCCCGAAAGGGTGAAAAAAAAAAAAAAAAAAAAAGATGCCGTCAATTTAGCGTGAATCGTTCCTTGATTCCCGAAGGTAAAAACGTTCGTACGACACCTCTAGCCGCCACTCCGGGAAGAACTTTGTAGTCCGCTACGCACGTCCGCACTGTCCGGAGGTCAAACAAAGAGTCCTGCTTGAAGGTTAAAAATGCTTTTTAATGTTGCTTTGATCGATGCTGAAGTGGAGTCTTGTATTTATCAAATCTTTGCACGATATCATTAAGTATTCAACAGTTAAGGGGTTGTTGCACAGTGGACATAAGGGATGATTTCAGATTTTAGAAGATATGAGTGGGTGAGGTATGTATGTCCAATGAGTAGACGATAAATAATAGTTCGTTTGCGTCTTTCGAGAAATGGGGTAATCGGAGATGTGGGAAGGTTTGATCATCCTGTATTTGATCTTTAATAAAAATAATTAATTTGCTAATCACCCTGTATATTATGTATGTGATTTACTATCTTGTTTTTTTTATAACTGTATCCAAAACGACGCTATCTAATGCTTCAATATATTAATTTTATTGGAAAAGTAAATCCAAGGAATTTGTATAAATTTGAATAATTATTTCTTCCTTGGGTGCTACCGATTCAAAATTATTGTTAATTTAATTGATGCTAAGCTAAAGAATTAAACTAAGATAATTAAAATAATAAATAATCTTGTAAAAAATGTTCATTCCGAGTTTAAATTGTAATAAACATTCATAAAAATGTCCATAAATTTTAGGCTGCTTCGAAATTTTTGTGGTCGTTTTAATTGGTTTTCACGGATTTTAAAAAAAAACTGTTTATTTGGTATAGCAATTTAATGTTAAATATTACTTGATTTTTAAATAATTGCAATAAAATTTAAATATTTAATGAAATGATTAGAAAAATTTTCTACCAATACATACAAATGCCAAATGCGTATTGTGTAAAAGAGGAAAGCATGGAGGGGGACGAGTACGCAGTATACGTAAGCTTACGTTGGTTCTGGTTGGTAAGGCGGTACCTTGTTTTTTATCTACCGGAAGTAAAATGTAGGAAATTTGCGAACATTTTTCATATGCGAAAATTTTTCTTTTGCCTTACAATTTACCTATACAAAGTCTTATTTTGATTTGTCCTATTCTCTAGAACCAATGGATAAATATTAACTGTTAATCTCTTGTATTATTTTTTATATAAAAAAATTATCGGTTCAGCCTTGCTGGTTAGTATAAGTACCCCAATTTCATCCATTTATCCTCTTATTGTAAACCCCATCCGTGGACAATCTGTACATACATACCGAATCGGTCCCTGTAGTTTTACATAACAACAAAAACACGACACTCTTTATTTAAATATACTCGTGTCATTATATTTACCATATTCTGAAGACAATATTTTTATACGTATGATTCCGCAAAGATTGCCGTGTCTAATATAAAAGTACCCGGGACATTCTAAACTAACTGTACTTCCAAACTTTTACTTCATTCTTCCCCGAAGGTACGATGATATTATCATGGATCATTGCAAAAATTACTTTTGTCGCTTTGACGCCATTGTCTTATTTGCCATCGATTTTACAATCCAAAATAAACGTCTGTATCTTTGGAAATTTAAAGCACATGAATCCAAGTCAGGTCAAAAGGATGGAAAATCCTTAAAAGATACTTGTTTTAGCAAATTATCTTTAATGAAAATACAGTTATTTCTTTTAAAGTTTTTTCCCTATCGTATAATTTAATATAAGAGTTATTAATCACTGAAATGAAAGCTTAACATTTCTTCATAATTGCGACAGAAAATCGTACATTTTTTAGCGAAATTCTTTGAAGTTATTTTATAGGTACGGTATGTAGCAATGAATCAAATATTTTTATTTGCGTCGTTGGCGTCAGACGAAAAAATATTTAAAAATAGGTATGCAGCCTATGTCGTAGTCAAAGTTTTAAATGTTCTGTGTTTATGACATTTTTTTAAAGTTAAAAAATCCTCTATATTATTTTTATTAAACCAGGTACTTTAGAAAAGGATGTTGATTTTTAAGTAGGCAACTCCTTAGTAGTTGTCTTAGTATGGTCCCCCTTCAAATACAATGACTTTAAATGAATTAGTATAAAAATTGTTGGATTGTATTGTTGATGAGCTATATGAAAAAATTAACCCATTAAAATATTCGTTGGTTTTAATTTTAAAAATGCACCATGGTTCATTAGGTGTGTAACGCACTTAAACTTTTTATTTGTATTTTTCAAAAAAATAATTCTTTATACCGGTTGCTCCAACTCTATTTATACACGAAATAACTTCGACCCTGTACAAGACACAAAAATAAACTTAACATTTAAAACTGTTTATTTGGATACACCCTTTTTATTGACAGTAGAAACCAGGTAATATAGGTGTGTCAAACACATCATTGACTTTGTATTAAATTCTATATCAAAAATGTATATTACACTATTCCTTAATTATTGCTGGTTTTTGAGATATCTGCAGTATGCTGTTATACTTATTAACAATTAAAAGTAAAGAGAGAAAATAATATTTTGGTTTAATTTATTTTTAAATAATTTTTTTACTGTCAAAGTGACAAATAATATAATAACATTTTATTATTAACCTTCCATTGTAAGAACTAGGTATGTCAGCAGTTTAGTAAATTTTAGACATATTTTTACGAAATTACTACTAAAAACCACTGATCTGAAAAATAATAAGGATAAATACAGCAAAAATGACAATAACCCCTACGTGGGCACTGCGCAGTACACTTGTGGCCATGCGCACTAAAAATTTACAGACTAGCGGAAAACAAACAACAGGACCGGGTTTGGAAATTTGGTAAACGAGGGTTTTTGGGGCGCTAATCACGACTTTTTTTGGAAACGTTTCGTTCTCGAGATATTCATTATCAAAGTTGAAATTCAATTCTTAGTTTCACTCTATTCCGCCTTCTTTTTGCACAAAATTCTTGATATAACACCTAACAGGCACACAATATTATATAAAAATCTTAAAAAAAAAACTTTTTTTTAGTTATTTTACACGTTTTTTTGATTAAATTCCAAATCTTTTACCCCTAAAACGCCACAACCATGCATACACCTATGTGTATAATGGTTTCAGACATGGCGACTTGATTTAAAGCAAACTTTTTATATTAATAAAGAAAGGCTAAAAACCAATAAGAAAAACATGTTTTAAAAAGGGTTTTTATAGTTAAATAAAATATTGTGTGCTAATTTAGTGTTACATTAGTAACTTAGTGCAAAAAAAGGGAATTATAGTAAAAATAAGAACAGTTTGGCCATGATGACGAATATCTCAAGATCGAACCGTTTCCGAAAAAAAATAGATTCGTGATCAGCGCCCCAAAAACCAAGGTATAGCAAATTTCGTCGAAATCGGAGTGGCCGCAACTTTCTAGACAATTACCTAATTTTGTTTCTTGGATATATATACACATATTTAAATATTTTATTTTAAGTTTGTACTCGTCTTCCATAGAAGTCCCTAAAAATTAAACCGGTTTAGATATTGGGTACTTTTTTTTGTCTTGTATAATTTAGTATACGAGAGTGGATTGAAGCACTAATCTCAACTTGAATTTTGTTTTTTGCTGGACCCTCTTTGACTAAACCTTAAAACTGCACGATATTTTTTGCGTTATTATCTTTCTTCTTAAAACTACTTTGACACAACAAAACTAAATCAATTGGTATTTGATTTATTTTATCATAAAACCAATTAATTTTGGTGTAACTAGTTTGAGGACTCAATTTATACACTGTTATTTCACTTTCGCTGCCGTAGCAGTTTTCGTTCAGTTAAACTTGGCGTGTTGTGCCATTTGTAAACGCCGTTGCCTCATTTGACTTGACCAAGTTATCACCTTTGCCTCTGGTCGTTTGCAAACGTTCGTGATCTTAGAAAATTTTATGCTGAAAATTTTTGACTGACCTCATATTTGCAATCAAAACCACAAGAAAAACCTTCCAATTTCTGCAAAACAACACTATACAATAACTCATTATTTAGTTTTGGTTTATCAAAACTAAAATAAACAAAAGTTAAAAACACCACTGAAAAACACAAAGACTCGCTAAGCACAAATGTCCTTTCATTTGTGCTTAGCGAGAATACCAAATGACTAATAACGGTCGACCGTAGATGAGAGGTTGGTTTTTGGGCGGCTGACGGCGTCAATTTTACCTGGCGTTTACAATCGGAAAATCCCAAATTATCATGAGTGTGGCCCTGTTGCTATGTAGGTAAACATTTTCAGTATTCCAACCACTATATTTATTAAAATACTGCAAATTTTGTCAATGTTGCCAACACTATATTCGATTTTAATTGAAAAACACTAACTTTTATGAGAACTGCGCATGTGCAAAGGTGTACAGCAACTCTCCCAGTGTGGGGTCAAAAATTCGTGCGCAGGTCTATTGAAAATATATGGGGAACATTTTCTATTAGCTATCCGCTTTATTTTTCAGATCATTGCTAAAAACCAGCAATTTGTCAATTATAGCTGGTTTTTAGGTTAAGTAAGTAAATATGTATCTAAAATAAACTAAATAGCTGACTTACCTATTAGTAGTTTTTACAACGGAAGGTAATTAATAACTTGTGTCTAATGTCTCCTCCGTGGCGCAGTCGACAAAGCTTTGATCTTCGAAGCCAGAAGTCGCCGGTTCGATTCCCAGCGGGGAGACATATTTAGGTAGTAGTTATTTAAAAATAACGACCGTGGTGGCACTACCGCGTTGTCTAAAAATTGCTGTGAAATGCATAACTGCATGTTTCAGTGCTTGGACAACGTCGATGGAACAGGGGGAATGATGGGTTAAACATCTAATAACCCAACACCCACGCTACTCTGGTATTTGGGCATATGCCTTCGTGGGATGTCAAAAAGATAAAAAACATGTTATTATATTGTTTGTCACTCGAATGGAAACAAAATTATCTAAAAATAATTAAAATTAAAATAATATTTTCTTTCTTCACTTTTAATCGTTAATGAGTATATCAGCATACTGATATTTTAAAAATCAGCTATAATTAATGAATAGTGTATTATAGATTTTTGATGTAGAATTTATTACAGAGTCCAGATTTATTGAAATGTGCAGGTTGTTCCATTAAACAAAAACTACTTGACAATAAAAATTCTGTTTTGAGACGCCTTGTATATTAACTAGAAGTGTTAATTAAAAGAGTGTATTTAAATAAATATTTTATATTTTAACTTTATTTGTATCTCGTCAAGGGGCGAAGTTACATAGAGTTGGGTCACCCTTCATATAATACTGGAAAATACAGGGGACTAAAGTGTTGAATTTTTATTTGCTTGATGAGAAAAGAAATAAAAACTTTATTAAAAGTCAGTGGCGTACTTTTATTCTCAATAATATAGGCACTAGCTAAACGACCGCCGGCGGTTTTGCTTAACTTTAAGAAAAAACCGCCGGTAATAACATTAATTGTAATTTTCGGCGGTTTTCATCTTATAATTGAGCCAAACAGCCGGCGGCCGTTTAGCCAGTGCCTTAATAAAAGAGTGTCTCCAAACAACATTTCCTATTGTAGTCTTTGGAAGTTAAAGCATGGTCCCAAACTTCATTAGCAATAATTTGTTTTGTTAAGTCTAATGAATTACAATGGTTTGACAAAAAAATTTAAACTACAAGTACCCCTACCCTTATTTAAAAAATGTGATAAAATGTTAAACAGAAATAATATTAAGAATCAAAAGATAGGCCCAAATACCAGTATTCTTACTTTTTGAGGTCCTGATTGAATCTTCTTAAAAATAGCCCTTACATTCAAGAACATTTTTCGAAAAATCACCTACCTAGTGTAAAATACCAAAAATGTGTAGCAGAAAAAAGTTAGGTAATAGAATGAGCAATCTAAATAATAATAAAAACATAGGCATTAGACTAAAGGTTCAGGAGGAATAAAATTGGTCAGTATACGTATTTCATGCATAATAGCCCCCAGTACATTTTGTGCTAAAGTTGACTTTACTATCTTTACAAATATACAATGTCCGTTAAAGCAGCCACAATATTTAACAAAAACACCCTGTCGATTGAAAACGAAGCAGAAATAAAGTTTATTAGAATTTTTTGTATAATTACACCCTCAAAAATCGGATAATAAAAACTATTGCTGCTTTGCAAAATATTAATTTTATATCGAAAGTTTCTTGTCTTTCTTACCTTTATAAGTGTTAATATTGTCAATGTGTAGCAGGGATGTTGTGAATATTCGCATCTGCATCCGCATATGCGAAACATTCGCATCGATTTAGACATCCGCATCCGCATAAATCGGTGCGGAGCTGATGCGGAGCTGATGCGGAGCTGATGCGGATGTGGTTGTTTAGCAGGTCACAGGATTTTAAATAAGAGTCCTTTTAAAATGGTGGAGTGTTAATCAAAGCAAGTTCAAACTGTTATCCAAAATAGCACGCAAAGTCTTATTAGCGCCACCAGCCATATTGTTCCAAGTGAACAGTTATTAAGTAGCGTAGAATTATTATACGAACCCTTGCAAAACACACTGGAGTCCGAAAAAGCGGCCATTCTACTTTTCATTAAATATAATGCTCCAGTATTTAAATTTAATTACTAAAATAATTATTAATAATTATACTAATTCACTCACTACTTTAATATTAAATAACAGCTTCAAAAAGCTTGGATTTCTCTTTCGAGCCAAAAAGTATTTTTTCGCTTCTAATTTATACACTTTATATGTGTCCTAAATCCGACCTCCCTTGGAATATTGTTCTCATATCTGGGGCATGGCGTCCCCAACAACCCTGAGCATTCTTAATTCTATTCAAAGAAGAGCTATTCGTCTCATTAATGATCCTTCACTTACAGAAAGGCTTCCCTCTCTTGCCCATCGTCGGGCTGTGGGTGATTTATCGCTTTTTTATAGGTACTTCCATGGTTTCTGCTCTGAAGAATTGTCCAGTATAGTTCCTCCACTCACGGTTCCCAACAGAGAAACTCGTGGTTCCGCGCGTATGCATCCCTATACGGTCCAACTGGACAGCTCCCGAACTTCTCACTTTGTTCGTTCTTTTATCCCTAGAGTTTCTAGATTGTGGAACCTGCTGCCCGCGGAGGCTTTTCCTTCCCCTCAAATCTTCAAGTATTTAAGTCCCGTGTCAGCAAACTCCCTCTTACCTCGCTTAAGACACCCACGGTACGTTAGTATTTAGGCTTTTAGCCTTCGTGGTTTGTCCAAAGATAAAAAAGAAAGGATAACTAATACCGTCTTTTTTTTACCCTACCCACACTTAAGTTTTTGTACAGATCCGCATCCGCGGATGTGACCCTCTTAAAATCCGCATCCGCGGATGTAAAAATTGCATCCGCAACATCCCTAATGTGCAGATATCGAATTTAGCAGCGACGGCTGGTAATGGCCAGTTTGGTGGGACAACTCGCTGTATTGTTAAATAGACTAATTTTATTTTTAATTGTTGATTTTTACATTCAACAAAATTATTTTAACCAGTCATTTCTTTTACTATTTAACATATTATCACTAAACTGGATCAATTATTTATAATAAGAGGCCTAAATAAAATTTTAAACATTAGTTTGTGCGGGTTGTGACCAACAAATTGGTCATCATCAGTCACCGTCGCGTATAAAAACTGCTAAAAAGAAATTATTCCAAAATACTAAAATCATGACCAAGCAATGTAATAATGTAAGCATAAAATAATACATTTTGCCATAGCAAAGATGAGTATATCTACAATTACTATTTTCAATAGACAACGTTTAAAAACCTATAATTATTAAGTCAGATCTTTTCATAATTATTTCCTTTGGAAAATTCGCTGACAGAACACCTATTAAAAAAACATTAATAATTAATATGTTAGCAATAATTATGCCGTCATCAAAGGCCGGCATTTAATTATAACTCTACCTAAGTCATATATCATAATTGTTTGGTTTATGACTTATTCGAAAGTGGATCGACAGGAAGTTGATATTAGATATTAATAAAATTCTTTATGTAACAAGAGTTTAAAATTTGACTAAAACATATGTATTTTTTATTTGTTTTAAATGGCTAACTAATTATTAGTAGTTTACCCTTATTTATGGCGCGCCGGTGTATTTTGTATACCAACCTTAAAATTAGCATCACCATTTGTTTAAAAACCTTGGTATGCTGTAACGATCTTAGTTAAAAACTCCGGTGTACTCGAGTTGCTAGACAAACCTAGATATAAAAGATTAAGATTGTTGAATTCCTAGACGGCCATAGTTGAGTTGCTAGATGGGGACGTGGTTGAGTTCCTAGACGTAAACCAGGCGTGATTTTACTGTAGTTGATGATATTTTCAAATGAATATATATAAAAAGTGAGAAAAGTTGTTTTTTTGTTGGACTCCTTCCATAAAAAAATCAAGTTTTAAAAGCTAATCCTCTTTTTCTATTTTTACCGTAAATATAATGAAATTTTATAGACTTTCTTTAACTTCTTTTTATCTAAATTTTTCAAATACGGTGGAAAATATGGCGCCAGTACGTTATTACAGTCAGGTAAAAATCGGCAGGCGAACTTTCGACACTAAACTGTGTTTGTACCTGGGGTAATCGAAGGTTTAAATTATGTTAGAAGAAGTTTCGACACGGCGCCGTAAAGCAGGTAAGTACGGCGCCTGGCAGGGAATTAAAACCGTTTTAGGGAATTACAAATGGTTAGTTCTGGTAAGCAAATACTTTTTTTTAAATTCCTTAATTAAACCCAAGACTAATACACACTTACGAATGGTTAGTTCTGGTAGGCAAGACCCTTTTTTTAATTCCTTAAGTAAACACAAGACTACAATAATAATAATAAATAATTAAAATCTGTACATTAATTATTAAAAAAGTGGATATTAATTAAAAATAAAGCAAAACAGAAAAAATATATAAAGTATTCGTTTTACAAGATATTTTATTGCATGGGGTGTTTTGTTTATTACCGTCTAGGATCTTAACAATCTTTTTCTAGTAACTCATTTATCTATGTCTAGCAACTCAACAATCTCAAATTTAAAATTTTTTTATTATCTTATCGCCCGCGCCGTCTAGCAACTCGAGTACATCCAAAAATTCGTATTTGATTGTGAGAATACTGTTATTTGTTAGTAAACGGTCCCTAAAATACCCACAAAACCCACGCGACTATTATTAATGTATTAAAATATCCTATCCAGTTTTTATTTTTTTTTTTTGAGTTTCTTCTATAAAATTCTGTCTAGATTTTTTAAAAATATAAAATTAAATACTTTAGCACAACATCAAATACAAAAACATTAAAAGTATTTAATGGTCCAAAAGCAAAATTAAAAGGTATTGATATTGAAACTGAACTCGATGCATTTAAGCCTACCAAATTATTTTGATGTGTTTCTATTTTATGTAATATTTTGCTTTTATAATTAGAAATTTAATAACTTACAGGTTTAAAATTTCTAATAAATGCATATTTAGTATTTAAGACGGTATTTATAGTACACATTTGTAAAAAAGTGGTTTTAAAACTCTTAAATTTTTATTGGTGTTTTAATATATACCATGCGACCAATTACTAAACAATTCTTTACGCGTCTAATTAAGGGTTAAGGTAGGTTTACAAAGACAAATAAAATAAAATAAAAATAGGAAGAACATAAAAATATGACATACAAAATTAGCGTTGAATTTATATACAGGGTGATTCAAAAATCGATCACAAAACTTAAGGGGTGATTGTACTTGACAAAATAAGGGTAGAGCTTCAAAGTTTAATTTTCATTTTGTTTTTTTCGCTATATTGCATTTATTTTTTAACCAATTTTGTTGATATTTCGCACACAAATCGAGCTTTGCAGATTCTAAAATTTTAAGACAAAAGTACTTTTTTTAAATACCGCCAGAGGGCACTTTACCTAAAGCTTAAAATTTATTTACATCATAACTTTTTTTTATTTTGACAGATATTGCAAAGCTGAAGCGCCATTTTATAGACAATCAAAAACTTAAAAAGAAGGTACTCTTTATTAAAGTCGATAAACCACACCGTTTAGGCACCAATAGACATCAAAGTTTTCATCAATTTCAATCAAATTACCTACATACATACAGGGTGTTCAGTAACTCAACCGACAAACTTAACCAAACAATTCTACAACAAAAAATAAGAAAAAACTTCATGAAAACATATGTCCTTAACGTCTTGGTTAGTTCTGGTTAGTTAAAAAATAAAAAAAAGTATATATATGAAGATTTTTCTTATTTTCTGTTGTAGAATCGCCCCGTAAAGTTTGTCAGTTGAGTTACTGGACACCCTGTATGTATGTAGGTAATTTGATTAAAATTGATGAAAACTTTGATGTCTATTGGTGCCTAAACGGTTTGGTCTATCGACTTTAATAAAGAGTACCATATTTTTTAGGCTTTTGATTGTCTATCAAATGGCGCTCCGAGCTTTGCGACATCTGTCAAAATAAAAAAGTTATGAAGAAAATTAATTTTTAAGTTTTAGGTAAAGTACCCTGTATTTTGTAAGGGGAGGTTGGGTGACTAGTATTGCTGGGGAGTGATAAAATACCCAAGCCTTCAAGTAGGCTTATTTTAACACTTAAAAGCCCATATATATATATATATATATATATATATATATATATATATATATATATATATATATATATATATATATATATATATATATATACAGGGCTAAATTAAACTTGCTCACTTTTTAACTAATAATAACTTTTTAGCCATTGCGCCTATTTTCTTTTATTTTTTAAGGGCTAATAGGTAGATGTGTTCTCTCTAGGTTTGCAGAATTTAGTCAAATATATTTAGACAGAACTGTACTTACGTGACGTCTCCCAAAATGCTGCCCATAACCTCGTTGCAAAAGCACTAATGCAAATTATATATAATTTGCACTCGTTACAAGGTGTCCCGTTTTGGTTGCAACTGCAAAATATCCCAGTTATTATAAAAGATAGAGCCTTAAGGTTTTTGCGAACCTAAGCTACTTTTTGTCAAACGAAAGATGCTGTAAACAAAACCCTTTTAGAGTCTGAGCTACAGGGTGATTTGAAAATTTTGTATTTTTCGGTACCCCTTGTATCTTAGTTGACTGACAACTTATTGAATAGGTAAAAAGTATTCTTATATAAAAATTTTTCGTAGAATACAGTGGTGAAGCTAGATGTTTTCCAAATAATATTGTTTTTGAAATATTGACTATTAAAAAGGGGTTTTAATAAAACATCCCGTATATTTTTCAAAAATAATTTTATCTTTTTATAAGCTTTTAAAAACACATAATACTATGTGTTTGCTTTATAAACAACAATACTATTTCCAATTTTCATTTTTCATATTCAATTTGCAGTAGGCTAGGCAAAACAAACCAAAAAAGAGTTATTTTTTATTGACCTGATTTATTGCTGATAAACTTATGTGCTTTTTAAGCAAAATTTTATTAGTTATACTTTTTATTAAATAATTTTTATAATTTATTGTTACAATAATCCATTTTAAAAACACCTATACATTTTTTATGTTTGCTTACATTTTTAATCAATAAAACAAATTTTTTTGTTACTACGGTTCTTAAATCAATGCAAAACATTTTTGTTTTATGTTTTTTCTAACTTGAGAATAAATTAAATATAATATGTTAATAATAAATTATAAAGAAACTAATTTAAAAACAACTATTTACAAATTAATAATTTTGCTCAAAAAAGTGCTACATACCCAGATTTACATAACAAAAGAAAAAAATTATTAAGTAAAATAGCAAAATCCAAATTAAAAATTCGTAACGTAGGCACTATTACTATAATCAAGTCAATAAAAAACTGTCACAAAATTTGTGCGGTATAAAAATTGGAAATTTTGCCGTTGTTTATTAAAATAAACCCATAGTGTTATAGTCTAAGATCTGGCTATACAGGGTGGTCGTAAAATAAGGAATAAATTCATTATCTCGTAAATTACTAGTTTTTTGAAAATTACTCGCTTTTTGACAGCCCATATTCCTGCATAAAAGGTAGATATACCTACAGGTTGTTCCAAATAGGAGTTACTACTAGTATTTTTATTAAATAAAACCCCGGTAGTATTATGTCATCCTTAAAGGGTCTTTTCAAGAGCTTTACAGAAATACCACATTTAATATGTCTATCTTTAATAGTTTTCGAAATATGACCACTTAAATTAGAAAAAGTTTAGATATAATTTCTATTACACCTATTTACTTCACTAAGCCAAGGCTGTAGATATACTTGAAATTACATCTAATATTTTTCAGATTTAAGTTGCCACATTTCAAAAACTATTAAAAATAAACATAGCAAACGTGGTATTTTTGTAAATCTCTTAAAAGATCTTTTTAAGGATGACATAATATACAGGGGGTTTCATTTAAAAATATTATTTTTTCTGTAACTGCTATTTGGAACACCCTTCTTTTTATGCAGGATTATGCGCTATTAAAAAACTAAATCGACAGGTCCGAGCGATTTTCAAAAAAGAAAAAATAGTAATTTACGAGAAAATTAATTTATTCCTTACTTTACGATCACCCTGTATAAATGGATCTGTAGAAAATATCAGCTCAGGATAAGGTTTGTTAACCTCTTAAGAATTTATTTATTAATAACTTTTATACAAAATTAAAAAGTTTATTTAACATTTTAAGAAAATTAAAACTTTTATACATTATGAAGAATGTTTAAATTTAAATTTAATCTCCCAGAAAACAAATAAAACATAAAATAACTTTTGTATAAAAAAATATTTCATCAGAAAAAAGGATAAGGGTCCATTTATATAGCCGGATCTTGTCCTATTATATATATATATATATATATATATATATATATATATATATATATATATATATATTGTTAAAAAGCTTGTAAATTTGACAGATGAATAAAATTTTAACCAAAATCCGTTATCGTTTAAAAATATTGATTATAAAAAAAAATAAACAAAATTCAACACAAGATGATCTGCTACAGCTATAACCAGGAAATGTTGTTTAAGTTTTGTTTTTAAACTAGTGATAAAATATGTTTTATTAGACATAATGGGAGAGTTACTAATGAAGTAGATAATAATCCCTGATAGTTAAGAAATTAAATTAATATTTATTATTTTATTTTTCTTGATAAAAATATATTTGCTCAACTAGATTGTAGGTTAATTCCATTTTATGATAAACACGTGATATTGTTATTATTTTTATTAATAATATTTAGAAAGTTTTTTTCTTTCCTTGCAAAACATATATTTGTAAAATTTACTTACTAGAAGCTTCCAAAAATCTAGAAATAAGAGTCTGATGGCACTACGTCAAATAATAGCCCCTGGGCCAGTAAATAAAAAGTTCCTTTTGACGAATCTACCACGAATATTCATACCGCCATATATATTGAAGCGCCTGTCAATGTCAAATGTTTCGGGTGTCGGACCGGGCAAGCCCGTCACTTTTTGCCTGACAAGTTTACTGCAATGTTTTCAATACAATTTTTAAACATTGCGTCAAAAATCGTAGGGATTACAGTTATGAAACGTTCCCAATCCTATACCCAAAACATGTCAATGGGCCTTATGGTTTCTTCACTGTAACACTTACGACTTTTGGCACAATGTTTAAATATTGCTGCACAACATTGTGGTAAACTTGTGACGCGTTTGCCCAATCCGACACCCGAAATATTTGACATTGGTAGGTTGGGTTAAAGCGCCGCTTCCACACACAAAAAATTCTAGTTTATATCCAAAACTAAAACTACTCTTGACGGAATTATCTTGTATCACCTGTAACTCCTTTTGAGCCCACACTAACAATATTGAGACAAGAAAACCCTAATCTCATTTTTAAAAACATGTTCGTTTTGAAATGTTTTGTTTAATCAAGATAGCTTTATATCTTATCAAGAACCATTTAAGTTTTGCATGGAAAAAATATAATTTTCAAATAGGTCTTATACTTATATTATTTCAATTACTATTGCAGTTGTCTCAAGAATACTTTTGCTCGCTTTAATCAACTGTCTAAAAGATTTAACCAAGTGTAACTTTTTCTACTCAAAGCCACTAAATTTTCTCTCTCTCTATTTTTTTTCTTGGTTTTGGTCCCTTCAGGTCCAATCCACCACTCTCCCCCTTCCGGACTATGCTTTCCAGGGCTTCGTCGGCGAAAAATCTGGATAATCGAGCTCGTAGCTCCCAGAAATTCCAAAAAGAAAACAAAAGTAATTGTACAGTCGATGCAATGCATAAATTGTCGGCTGTCAAACCCAGACCTGCTACTGGTGTTACGTATAACTTTCACTTTCACTACTGACAGTTCCCATGGCACGCCCATCTATTTCCCCGCCATTTGAGAAATACCTCGTGCTCACCACCAAACAGAATACCATCAGCTTATAGGAATCTTTTCGCACAGCCCTTAGATCCAGAAGAAAGATGCCGTCAATTTAGCGTGAATCTTTCCTTGATCCCCGAAGGTAAAAAACGTTCGTACGGCACCTCTAGCCGCCACTCCGGGAAGAACTTTATAGTCCTCTACGCAGGTCCGCACTGTCCGGAGGTCAAACAAGGAGTCCTAAGCCACTAAATTATAGACTTGATATTAGCTACACTTGGATAAAAATTATAGTTCTATTTGAAAGAGCGGGAAAGAACATACGGTGGCGCTAGTTTCGCCTAATAGCAGACGGGATTTGGTCAGCCATTTTTCCTTTTCATTTTCATAAAAATTTTTATAAAAATCTAATGACGTCAACCCGCCAGAAAAGTTTTGTGGCATTATATGATTCGTGTCAAAATCCAACCAAAATATCATATGACAAAAAAATAAGACTAATAATTTTACAAAATTGAAACAGGAAAAAAACTCTACCGATAGATGGCGTAATGGACAATAAACTACTACGCTTATTCAAAAGACCAAAATAGTTCGAGACCGGTCTGCGGTTGGAGATGTCAATTAGCTTTGAAAGAAATATCTTCGGCTAGTGTTAAAATCTGCATCTCCAGGTTGGACAGTGTCCCGAGAGATGCGACCTTGCAATTTGTACTCTTTGCTTGCAGTGCAAGGAAATTGCAAGCAGTAAGGAGTTTTTTCTATTTCAATTTTAAAATAAAATATCGTATCATTTTAGCTTAAAAAAAGTATATGCGTTAATTTTTCGTCATCTTAAAGACGTCATTATGACGTCATTAACGGGACGTCTTTTGTCTGTGACTTAGGAGGTCAATTTAACGTCATTTTGTCGTCATCTTATGACGTCTTTGCCGACCAAATGTGACCAAAATTGACTAAAAAGAGACGTCAATAAGATGTTAACTTGCTGCTTGGGAACTTTTATATCAATTTAGATATTTTTAAAAAAATTGGGGACGCCTTCTATGCACCAAAACACGTTTTTTGACAAACAAAAAAAATCTTTTTTACCATTGTCGTTTATGAGGGTTTTTAGAGTAAATATATTTTAATGAAAAACTGATACGCCACTGCATTTTTCTAAAATAAACATAATATAAATAATTTCTAAAATTCCCATCATAAAGATTTTTTTTGTATTTTTTATTGTAGAATTAGCCCTTAAAAGTTTGGCGGATAAGTTGTGAAACACCCTGTATAAATAACGCCCAACAAAGGGGGCACGGGTCGGCTAGTTTTTAAACATTAGCGCCCATAGCTCCTAGTCTATTTAGATAATTGTAGTAAATTCTGTAACCTCAGTCTGCAGGATTACTTGTGTTGTGTTGTTTTGTAAGTTAATAATAAATTTCAAATTAAAAATATTAAAATTATTTTTTAATATATTTTTTGTTAACTGTTAAAATGAGGCGGCATTTTATCAAAACCTTAACATCAAAGAAAACTCAATAGTTTATGTTCAATTTGTTTAATCATTTACTCAACGTAGGCGTACGTTTACATCCATTAACTTAGGTAAAAATACTAACGACGCAACGTTAGTGAGGATTAGTATTCCTAACAGAAATATTATACGTTATGACTACCATATATTTTATATCTCTTTTAAATAACCGGCATTTCACTAGGTCTGTATTAAAGTAATAATTCTATAATATAAAACCGTTAACAAAATAATATTTAGATAGTTTTAAATTATTTATTTAGCAAAAAAATAACTTTGCTTTTTCATCTATACTAATATATAAACAGGTAGTTTGTCACTTTGGACTTTGTGAGTTTGAGGGTTTGTAGCTGCTAATCTTCGGAAGTACTGAACCTATTATAAAAATTTCACTGATCTCGATGGATTGCCAATGTTATAACCTGCGCGAAACAAAAGTTACATTTCATGGGCGAAAAAACCGGTTTGTGCGCAAGCCAGTTGAGGGTAAACGCACTTGGCGCCAAACAAACTATCCGCATTATCGAAAAGAATTTGTC
The DNA here is from genome assembly GCA_014170235.1 of Listronotus bonariensis. Lineage (NCBI taxonomy): Eukaryota > Metazoa > Arthropoda > Insecta > Coleoptera > Curculionidae > Listronotus > Listronotus bonariensis. The sequence goes on along the minus strand of JACEGR010001390.1, from coordinate 47,529 downwards.
GACGGCGTCCTGGTTTTCTGTTCGAAGTACGGTAGCTAATGAGCGTCACGGTTAGACCGCGGGCCTGGGACGGGGTGCCGGTGTTTGTATTTTGCCACGGCTTTTTAGTGCGCATGTTCGTCCACCCATTCATTTGTTTACTGCGCGAGGTCGTAAAAATCCGAAAAATGCTTCTTGCCACTGCGGATCTAAATGTAGGTTATCTATGAAAAATTAGTTTACAATCAGAAAGCTATACTATTTAGGAGTGTTATAGGCTTTGCTTTGCTTTCTCTGCTGTTGGTCCCGTTGTAAGACGATTAACCAGCTCTCCCCTTTCCGAAATATGCTTTCCAGGGCTTCGTACGTGAAAATCTGGATGGTCGAGCTTTTCGCTCCCAGAAATTCCGGTTCAAATATTTACTTTTGTTCGATACGAAATAATAATCGATTCAATGCATAAATTGTAGCTGTCAATCCAAAAACTGCTACTGGCATTGTGCATAACTTTCACTGTCACTTGCCGACGCTTCCAGTAGAGGGCGCCACCGTCCTCAGCAGTTACGAAAAACGTGCACACCGGTAACATAAAAAAAATCAGGTTTTTAGGAATCTTCACTCACAGCACTTAGTTCCAGAAGAAAGATGCTATCAATTTAGCGTGAGTCTTTTCTGGATCCCCAAGGGCACAGAAACGCCCGTACAACTTCTTCAGCTGCCTTCCCGGAGACTCTATGTAGCCTCTCTACGGAGAGACTGTGTTATAGGCTATAATTTACTATGATTAAACAAAAGTTCAGACATTAACGTCCAACGAAGTGGGCACGGATGGGATAAACTATAACACTATAGATTCCCAGAACAATTTTTGGCATCAATTTGGACTGAATTTATGAAGCGGCAAATTATACGTACTGTTTAAGTGTGTACTCGATGGATACCCGCTTTACAAATTCCACGAAGCGAGCGTCCAAGCTGATGACCAAAAATTTAGCATTGTTCTGGGTGTCTATAGTGAAACTACAATTGTCTTTGCTATAACTAAAATTCTATATTGACTATATACAGGGTGATTCAAAAGTAAGCGGCATCCTTTCAGGAGCGTAATCCTTGCATAAAAATAAGGCAAAAAGTTCCTATAAACATATGGCCGAAAATGCATATTAAGGGAGCTACAACCCTTTGAAAGTTACTGAAGAAATTAGGTTTTTATTTAATATCTTTATGATTAAAAAAGGAAGTTTTTGAAACTTTTCAAGGTTATATTTTTTTAGTGGCCAATTTTATGGTGAAACCAATTTTTCGCCTTGACGCTTCTAAGGGGTGGTTTTTAAGGGTGTAGGGAATAAAACCCTCACTAACTTTTCCCTTTATAAGATTTTAACTTTTTGATAGCTTTTTCTGAAAGTCCAATGATTTTTACCAAAAAAGGTACTCCTGCCTCAAGTCGCTAGGGGCAATAGTTTTCGAGAAAATCGCGCGTAAACACTTCAATGCAGGATTGACCCCTATTTTCATTTGAAAAAAAAAAATTCAATTTTAAAATAAAGGCTTTGTAGCTTTTAATAAGACGAACAAAAAGTTCTTATAAACATGTGTCTGAAAATGCTTCCTAAGGGAGCTACGCCCTTTGAATAGGACACCCTAAAGACGATGTTTACTCAATAACTTTTAAACGCTTTACAATTAAATTTTGAAAATTGGTGTACAGCATAAACATTTGATAAAGATTCTAAATTCAAGATTTTAAAATTAAATTCATGGGCGTCACATGCGGGAATGGCAAGGGTAAAAACATCCCTTTTCTTTTACTCTTTAGGTTATTGTGATTTTGCTCTAGTGTTTTCTGAAAATTCTAGAGTTTTTTACGTCAAAAAGGTACTCTTAGTGCAATTCGAAAGGGCGTACCATTTACGAGAAAATCCACTTTGAAAACTTTCTGATTTGAGTATGTTGATGAAAATTAATCTGCATTGCCATAGAAAATAAAAACACACTTTTTTACTAACATTTTAATTAACAATTTAGAGCAAATGTTCGAAATTATTACCATTAGCGTCCCGACAAGCTGCTATTCTTTTTATTAGATTGCGGTGCACACGTCGTAGAATTCTTGGGTTGTTTTTAATTGTCTGAAATCCTTCTTCTATCCTTTGCCTGAGAACATCAATATCGGGAATTGGGCGAGAATAAACTAGCTGTTTTAAGTGCCCCCATAAATAAAAATCAAGGGGGTTTAGGTCAGGAGACCGTGGTGGCCATGGCACTGGACCCCACGACCTATCCAACGGTTTCGGTAGGCATTATTTAAGTGATCCCTAGCGATAAGACTAAATGTGGGGAGCACCGTCGTGCATAAACCACATTTGTGCTCGTAATAGAAGTGGGAGATTTTCTAATATTTGTGGTAATTCGTTTTGTAGAAAATTTGTGTAAATTTGTCCATTAAGTCGTTGCGGCATAAATACGGGTCCTATTAAATGTCCATCGATTATTCCCGCCCACACATTTAAACTAAACTGCTGTTGATGTGCTTTCTGTACCGTAGCATGGGGATTCTCATCCGCCCATATGTGGTTGTTGTGAAAATTGAAAATTCCGTTTCTTGTAAAGCCGGCCTCGTCGGTAAATAAAATTTTTTCTCAAAATTTTCATCAGCAACGCGTTTTTCTTCTAGCCAATTACAGAATTGTACACGAGGATGAAAATCTCGCTCTTCCAAAGCCTGAACCCGTTGAATATGATAAGGGTAGAGTAACATCTCGTGCAAAATTCTCCATACAGTTGACTGAGAGGACCCTTCTTGATTTGCGATGATGCGGGTACTTAAAGATGGATCTTCTTCAATACGATCTAGCACTCGTTCTTCTAATGCTAGGGTTCTGGCATTTCTTGGTCGCCCATCAACTTGCTGTTTTTGAAAATTTCCTAAAGTAAAATGTAAGTAGGTATTATGCGACGTTACTCAAAATTTAGAATTTACCTGTTTCCCTTAAATTACGGTCTACTTTGCGAAAACCGTACGGTGTGGCACTCGTCGATTAGGAAATGCCTCTTCATACAACCGTCTCGCTTCCACACAATTACCAAATGCCCTTCCAAACATAATGTGAATGTCAGCTTGTTCTTGATAAGTAAAATTCATATTAGCTTTTTAAACCTGTTATCCCAAAGTACCAAAATCAAGGCAATGTCCTTATTATTAATAAATAATTTGTAAAACACTCTAGTCAACTAATTTCACTTTGACAAAGTAAATCGTACAATGGCATTTAAAAAAACAGCCTAGAAATAAAATTAATCGCTAAAAACAACCGCCAACTTCGTTTTGAATGTGTATCTAGCAATTTTATTAAATTCCATTTCAAAAAAATATGCACGATAAGGAATATGAAGATTTACTTCGAACAATAAAATAAACATACTCAAATCATAAAATTTTCAAAGTCGATTTTCTCGTAAATGGTACGCCCTTTCGAATTGCACTAAGAGTACCTTTTTGACGTAAAAAACTCTAGAATTTTCAGAAAACACTAGAACAAAATCACAATAACCTAAAGAGTAAAAGAAAAGGGATGTTTTTACCCTTGCCATTCCCGCATGTGACGCCCATGAATTTAATTTTAAAATCTTGAATTTAGAATCTTTATCAAATGTTTATGCTGTACACCAATTTTCAAAATTTAATTGTAAAGCGTTTAAAAGTTATTGAGTAAACATCGTCTCTTAGGGTGTCCTATTCAAAGGGGCGTAGCTCCCTTAGGAAGCATTTTCAGACATATGTTTATAAGAACTTTTTGTTCGTCTTATTAAAAGCTACAAAGCCTTTATTTTAAAAATTGAAAAAATTTTTTTTTCAAATGAAAATAGGGGTCAATCCTGCATTGAAGTGTTTACGCGCGATTTTCTCGAAAACTATTGCCCCTAGCGACTTGAGGCAAGAGTACCTTTTTTGGTAAAAATCATTGGACTTTTCAGAAAAAGCTATCAAAAAGTTAAAATCTTATAAAGGGGAAAAGTTAGTGAGGGTTTTATTCCCTACACCCTTAAAAACCACCCCTTAGAAGCGTCAAGGCGAAAAATTGGTTTCACCATAAAATTGGCCACTAAAAAAATATAACCTTGAAAAGTTTCAAAAACTTCCTTTTTTTAATCATAAAGATATTAAATAAAAAGCCTAATTTCTTCAGTAACTTTCAAAGGGTTGTAGCTCCCTTAATATGCATTTTCGGCCATATGTTTATAGGAACTTTTTGCCTTATTTTTATGCAAGGATTACGCTCCTCAAAGGATGCCGCTCACTTTTGAATCACCCTGTATATTACTATATGGATGGATGGATGGACAATGGAATTAAATGCGTTTTTTTTTAATAGGTAGAGTAATTCAAGAGGAAGATTTATATGTATAATAATATCAAAAAAAAACATATACAGAGTGTTTAAAAAATAGTTTACATTTAAAATTAGATATTACTCAACGGATTTTGATGCGTTTTTTTTTAATATATACTGGGATTCAAGAGGAAGGTTTATATGTATAATAATGTCAAAAAAGAAATATATAGAAGGTTTAAAAAATAGTTTCCATTTAAAATTCGATATTGACGGTACTATTCTCAACTTGGATTTTGAAGCGTTTTTAATAGACAGAGTGATTCAAGAGAAAGGTTTATATGTATAATAATAATAATTAAACATATAAAGAATGTTTAAAAAATGATTTACATTTTAAATTGGATATTACTTAACGAATTTTGATGCGGTTTTTTTATATAGATAAAGTGATTTAGAAGAAAGGTTTGAATGTAAAATGATTTAAAAAAAATATATATATAGGGTGTTTAAATAATAGTTAACATTTAAAATTCGATATTGACGTTACTATTGCAATTGAAAAAAGTGCTTATAGGAATTGTGCACAGATTTCTATGGTTTATAAAATTATATAGAGTTGCCACACAGAAGTGGGTCAAAAGATGTTATATAGAAAAACCCTTACAACTAAAATGCATTTTAACTATGTTTATTAAACCATCAAAGAGGTTTACAAAATTTCTTAAATAAAGTGCTCGCCAAAAAAATCGGGACAAGCAATTTTTAGCACCATATTTAACTTGTAGTAACTTTGGAAATAAAAAATATTTTAAGCTGCGGATTTCGGTATGTTAATGCCCATTTCGTCTAGATGACATGGCGCAAAATGATTTTGAAAAATAATCAAATGTTCATGGTATACAGGGTGGTCAATGGACAGATGAGAGGTGTGTGATTCCGGTAATAATTTTTTTTTTTCGTATTTAATTATAGGTCATTAGTAAAGTAATATCAATATCTCCAGATGTTTTTGCCAGTTTTTTGATTACAGCCCTTTAGACCCAAAGACACTACTAAACAAAAAATGTGTCAAAACTTTGCTTCCAATATCTTTAAAACGCTGGAACTTAAAAACGGCTTTACCGATTTCGACCAGGTTTTCAACATTCTGAAAGCTTATTTTCTAGTTCTTTTTTATTACCTAACCAACTTAATTGGTAAATGGCCATTTCTATACAGGGGTCAAACAAAAAGTAAAGATAAAATTGCACAAAATATGGCTATTGTGTCGTCTTTAAGCAATGACAATTGGGCTGTACGTTGTTGTTTGGTTTGAAATTTGGTCAATATGCAGCTTCGGTCAATACCTCTGGACGGTTTTTACTTTTCGATTAGTGCCTTTTGGCCACAGATACGTTACCAGGCAGATCCATTTTCCTAAAATGTGTCTTTGTGGATTTTTTGATGTGATCTGGAAATTTTGAAATTAATTACTACTAAATGATTTTTTTTCGTACAGGGTAATCAAACAAAACCGACTCTTTCATTATACAGGGTGTTTCAGATTTTAATCAGGGAAAATTTAATAGACGATAGAACATGAAAAATATAAAAAAAAGGGCTATATAAACATGTATGTTTTAAAGCTTCGTTCTCGAGATACAGGGTGTTAAAATTTTGGAAAAAAATAGTTTTTATTCATAGCTCAAAAATTCCGTGGCCGATTTTCCTTATAACTTGACAGGTTTGTTTCTCATGATAAGAGGTATCATTTGATGTAATGAGATTTACCGTAATTATTGCAGTGGCGTCCCAGAGGGCAATCTAGTTAGTAAAGATTAAAATATAATGGTACGCCACTGCTTTTTTATAATTTTGTATTTTTTTAGATTAAAGAGTTAAAAATACAACTTTTTGTTTATGTTTATTTTTCGTATCTTGCTTTGTTTTCGAGAAAAAAATAAAAACTAATACTTTATTGCTTGGCCCTATAGAAAAAATAAAGAAAATACAACTTTTTGTTTTTAAATGTTCTTTCGTATTTTGCTTCGTTTTCGAGAACACAAAATAATAAAAAAAAAACCTGTTCTTTAGTGGCCTTCTAAAACATACATTTAATGTTTTCATTTTTTAAAAATAATAATTGTTGCTTTACACATACAAATGGATGAAAGTAAATTTAATTTGCATGCATCTGATGGACGAATCTTAGTTTGGAGAGAGAGGAATGAAAGGTACCGTGAGGAGAATATGGAAGCAAGGGTTGCGTTTGGTGGGGTGGTGTTACTGTATGGGATGGTATCATGAGTAATGGAAGAACGGAAATGGTTATTTTGATAGGTGAGACTATGAATGCGAATAGGTACAGGGATTTGTGTGTGAATGAACCTGTTAAGTTTAAGGAAAATCAGCCAAGGGATTTTTGAGCTATGAATAAAAAACTTTTTTTTCCAAAACTTTAACACCCTGTATCTCGAGAACGAAGCTCCAAAACATACATGTTTATATAGACTTTTTTTATTTTTCCATGTTCTATCGTCTATTAAATTTTTCCAATTAAAATCTAAAATACCCTGTATAATGAAAGAGTCAGTTTTGTTTGATTACCCTCTACAAAAAAAATCATTAGGTAGTAATTAATTTAAAATTTCCAGATCACATCAAAAATCCACGAAAGACACATTTTAGGACAATGGATCTGCCTGGTAGCGCCCAATTGTCATAGCTTAAAACGAACAATAGCCATATTTTGTGCAATTTTATCTTTACTTTTTGTTTGACCCCTGTATTTTATAGAAATGGCCATTTACCAATTAAGTGGTTAGGTAATAAAAGAACTAGAAAATAAGCTTTCAGAATGTTAAAACCTGGTCGAAATCGGTAAAGCCGTTTTTAAGTTACAGCGTTTAAAGATTTTGGAAGCAAAGTTTTGACACATTTTTGTTTAGTAGTGTCTCTGGGTCTAAAGGACTGTAATCAAAAAACTGGCAAAAACGTCTGGAGATATTGATATTACTTTACTAATGACCTATAATTAAATGCAAAAAAAATTGTTATCGGAATCATACACTTCTAAACTTTTTGTAATTTTGCATCTGTTCATTGACCACCCTGTACACCATGAACATTTGATTATTTTCAAAAATCATTTTGCGCCATGTCATCTAGACGAAATGGGCTTTAGCAAACCGAAATCCGCAGCTAAAAATATTTTTATTTCAAAAGTTACTACAAGTTAAATATGGTGCAAAAAATTGCTTGTCCCGATTTTTTGGCGAGCACTTTATAAAGATTGGCAATATAATTATTAGTATTTTAAAAAAATAGTATACAGGGAGTACCAATTTTTTTATAAAGTTTCTTATCACTATTCCACGGATTTTAATGCACTTTTTTTAATAGATAGAATAATTCAAGACGAAGGTTTATATGTATATAATAATATTCAAAATCTTTACGGTATAGGAAAGGAGAATTGTTTTACTGCAAATTTAACGCGTGCGAAGCCGCAGGCAAAAGCTAGTTCTTTATAAACTGATATAAATTATGACAAAATAAAGTTTTTATGTTACACAGTTTTATTTTAAAAAGCTAAAAAATAAATCGGTAAGTCTAGCTACCAGATCGCATCAATCTTTTCACCAATCTGGGGTATTGATCAGACAAATAACAAAACCGTTGGACGTAGTGTATACAGAGTAAATATTTTAATAGAAATGTCAAGTGCTTAACGATTATTAATTGTCTGATCAGTACTCCAGATTGATGAGAAGATTGGTGCGATCTGGTAGGACACCCTGTATTTGTACCAAAAACACTTTTATAACTTATATTCAGTCCAGTCTGTTGCATAATACAGGGTGTCCGGAAAGGTGAGGTCAAAAATGATAGGAGTGATAGAGTGAACCAAAATAATGTTAGTACTTTGTACTAATGTTAGAACGGTTGCTACAACTACAATGATATTTGAGCATTTAAATTTACTTATACCAATGCTTTTTCTATGGGCAAATGATTGCGCAGTAAGTCATAATTATACAGGATGAGACGATTTTTTTGTTTATTGTATTAATTTTTACAGAGGTGAAAAATTTGACATTTTTCTTTCACCGTTTAATTCCTTTATCATTTCAGGTATACCTTATTTAAATCGATATCTTGGAGCATTCTTTATAAAATCGCATTTTAAAAACCAGACATACCCCTATTTCGTATGTAAAAAATCCATTTTTTGAGGGAATTATTAAAATGTGATAAAAATAATTAAAAATAGTGTTTGAAAGCTTTTTAAACTTTATAACACAAATAAAGACTGCTTTTTATAATTTAACCATATTTTAATAATTAAAAAAGATTTCTTTTATTACATACAAATTGGGAGTATGGATTTAAAATTCGATTTTATTAAAAACGGTCCAAGATATCGATTTAAATAAGGTATACCTTTTTTGTACAAAAATGATAAAAGAATTTTACGGTCAAACCAAAATGCCAAATTTTTCACCTCTGCAAAAAATACACACAATAAACGAAAAATGTTCGACTCACTCTGTATAATTATGACTTACTTTTTTAATTTTTAAATTTTAAATTAAAAATTAAATTTGGTTCATTCTGTATTATTTAAAAATATATATTTTAATAACTAGCATAGGTGCGTATTTAAACATATAGGAGTTGCCAATATACAAGGTGTGTCAAAAATTTTGGGTTTATTTTTTGAACTTGACCCTAATTTTTTAGGCAACCATATAGCGATACCTTTGTATAAATACTTATCTTTAATATAAACCACTTTTTATCTGGTGAATAGATGGGTGAAGGTCGCCTTCTATTCGGAGCTCGTACTATAACAGGGCTTTAAAAATAAAATGGATAATTCGATTTTTTCGGCTTTTTCCGAATATCTCCGGAAGTAACTGGATTTTTTAAATTTCTCTTCGCCCAATTATTTAGCATTAAGCCTGAATTATAGTTTCAGTAACGTAAGACTTAAGACTTAACGTTTAGCCGTAAGAAAAATAAACACGTGACAAGTAACCTGATAATTTATAGTGCCAAAAACTTAAGCAGTAGGAATTAAGACGTAAGCAGTAAGAAATGGTTTATTTTCATTTCTTAAGTTTTAAGTTTTACGGCTTGGTTGTCATCGGTATTTTACATTATATTTTATTTTCGTCGTCGTTGATGTCTTTTGTGAACAGCGGAGAGCCCATCTAAATAAATTGTATTTTATAAAATACATTTATAAAAATGGCAACAACAATATTCATAGCCTAAAAAACCGTAAGGAAATTGTTTAAATTAAGGAACTATAAATTTATCTGTTATTAATGCTTACATTTTACGTCTTAACGCTTAAATCTTAAGTTTTACGGCTTACGTTACTGAAACTATAAATCAGGCCTTAGAATGCGCAACTTTGCCTTAATTTAACCAACTCTCTATATCTTATAAATACCGATATAGCAATGTTAATCGAATTTGTAACACCCTGTATTTCTGTGAAAGAAAAAAAAGATCCCTTGTCCAAAAATCAAAGTCTCTTTTGAGTTAAAAGGAACAATAACAGAAAAATAGCTAAATTTTAAAAAGACATTTTTTTATCTTTGGACAATCCACGAAGGCTGAAAGCCTAAATACTAACGTACCGTGGGTGTCTTAAGCAGGGTAAGAGGAAGTTTGTTAACACGGGACTTAAAAACTTGAAGATTTGGGGGAAGGAAAGACCTCCGCTAGCAGTAGATTCCACAGTATATAAACTCTAGGGATAAAAGAACGAACGAAATGGGAAGTTCGGGACCTGTTCAATTGAACTGTATAGTGATGCATACGCGCGGACCACGAGTTTCTCTGTTGGGAGCTGCCAGAGGAGGAACTATACTGGTTAATTCGTCGGAGCAGAAGCCGTAAAAGTATCTATAGAAGAGCGATAGATCTCCCACAGCTCGACGATGGGCAAGAGAAGGAAGTCTTTGAGTAAGTAAATGATCATTAATAAGACGAACAACCCTTCTTTGAATGGCATCAGGAATGCTGAAGGTTGTAGGGGATGCCATTCCCCAGATATAAGAACAATATTCCAGAGAGGGTCGAATTTGGGACACATACAAAGTGTATAAATTGGAAGGAGAAAAATACTTTTGGCTCGGAAAAGAAATCCAAAAATGCTATTGATGAAAATAATAATTATAATAATTACTCATAATAAATGTTTAAGTTTATTGGAATTACCTGTAGCAATTAAAATTTATTGTCACTTTCAACTATTAAGATACTAAATATTTTAATTTTAAATTTATGAAAATTGATCATAACGCTTTTAGTGTATTCAGGTTTTTCTAGGCGTTTCTTAAAATTTATTGACCTATCTTTGAATATAAAATACTATTTAAATTGGACTTTGATATTTTATTTAATCGGATTTATTGTGCGATAGCATTAGAAAGATTTATTAAAATTATAATTTTTAATCGGTAGCGTGTTTATGAAAATCATATATTTTGTAAGGATTTTTAAAAATTCGGTTTTAAGAAAATTTAAATATTTAGGATTTTGAAACAAAGTAATTCTTTTAAGAAGCGTAACATACGTGTTTCGAAAAGGTGCGGAAGAAATGCTAAGGTAAAGATGGGTCCAAATGTAATTCATTCTGAAAGCGATGCCGCCAAGTACACAAAAAATGATAAAGTAAAGAAACCCTTTTGTAAACAATGATTTATTGCAGCAAAAATATTTAACCCGACGAGTTTCTAGTACCACGCCACGTGCCACCGGTTTTATAGTAGGCAGAGGCAAAATAAGAGAGTTTTCTGTATGTAGGTGATACGTGTTTTAGCAATGTATTTTTTTATTATTTATTTAAAAATATGTAATCAGGCTTTGTCCGAGGCTATGTGCATTCGAAAAGGTTTGTTTACTTTATCATTTTTTGTGTACTTGGCGGCATCGCTTTCAGAATGAATTAAATATGGGCCCATCTATACCTGAGCCGACCTAATCTGGTTTACAGATGGCTCCAAAACGGACCAAGGAGTCGGAGCAGGTATATATGAAGACAAACTGAGAACGAAAATAAACATCGGTCTCGGACAACATCTTTGGTGTTCCAGGCGGAAATTGTAGCCATAGAACAATGTGATAGGGAAATCACCAGAAGGAGTTACATGAGTAAAGCCCTAGTAATCTATTCGGACAGCCAGGCAGCCATCAGGGCCATCAGTTCCGGCAAGATCAGCTCCAAGCTGGTGCAGGACTGCGTTGCCGCCCTGGAAGAGGTGGGTGCGTCCAACAAACTAACTCTTGCCTGGGTACCATGACATGAGGGCCACCAGGGCAATGATGAAGCTAATAAACTGGCAAAGGAGGGTGCAGGCAGGACAATTGTAGGCCCCGAGCCCTACTGTGGTATTCCATCATGCCAAGTAAGGTCTTCTATTAGATCATGGATCATGAGGGAATCCCAAGACTGGTGGATAAGAATACCAGGACAACGCCAGGCGAAAAAATTCATAAAGGCATACTCGCCGGAATTTACGAAAGACCTTCTGAATCACAACCGGAAGGCAGTAAGAATTATAGTGGGTTAATTAATAGGTCACTGCAGACTGAATAAACACCTGGAAACAATAGGCCGGGCAGAAGAAAACCTATGCAGGTTCTTCCAGGAAGAAGAAGAAACCGCAGAACACATATGGTGCTATTGCGAAGCCCTTTGTCGTCTGCGGTTTGCAAGGCTGGGTGAGGAAAACCTAAAGCAGCAACATTTACCAAGGAGCCAGTTTCAAGATTGTGGAGTCTCATTAAAGAGACCGGCTTGGATAGCGTGCTCTAACATATGGATGGAGGATACATAATAAACCTGAGCTGGTTGCAGTGTCAGAGGATAACAATCCACCTCCAAGCTAATCTAATCTAATCTACCTGAGGCATATAAGGCCCGGTGTGTTAATAACTCCCACATTTTAAAGCTCGCGACAGAACATATGGGTTCAGGTTTAAGGTTGGGCCTCACATAACCGCACGCGCGGCCAAGAGCCCGCGGACGCGCATTTTCCTGGTAAAATGTTGGGGTATTCGGTGCAAAAAGTTTTGTATTTAATAAAATTGCAGTAATATGAGTCATTTATACGACTTTTTAAATTATACGTAATTGTAAAATAGACATTCACTCATAAAGTAACATAGCTTTGAGGTTTTGCCACACGCCGAAATACATTTTTTAATACTTATTAAATCAATTTTTCTTGTATTGTGTGTTTACAACAATTAACCTTAAATCACTCTCACTCTTAACTCTTTATTTTTATACGTAATGAACTGAAATAAAATATTACGCCCGGTAAACTCAAAGCTTAGTTTGGGGAACATCTGCCCTTTTTTTTTATCTTTTTGACATCTCACGAAGGTCTATGCCTAAATACCAGAGTACCGTGGGTGTCGGGTTATTAGATGTTTAACCCATCGTTCCCCCTGGTCCGTCAACGTTGTCCAAGCATTGAAACATGCAGTTGCATTTCACAGCACCTTTTAGACAACGCGGTAGTGCCACCACGGTCATGAGTATTTTTAAATAACTACTACCTAAATATGTCTCCCCGCTGGGAATCGAACCGGCGACCTCTGGCTTCGAAGATCAAAGCTCTGTCCACTAGGCCACGGGGAAGACGGGAGTACACCCTATCCGATCCACGTATGATTTCACTGTTTGGGCATGACTAAAACCGTACGATGTATCACCGTCGAAATTAAAAGTTTAAACAAAACGCATCAAGACACGGTCGTGCTACGGTGCGGGTCTTGTGGGGCATCGGTGCGGTGATGTGTGGCCAGACTTTAACCTATTATCTATTATTTTTATGCTATTTATTATTAGTATAATGCAAGTAGTCGGGCTGATTCCTTAAAAACTACATATTTATTTTTTGAAGCTTAAGTAAGTTAATAGAAATAGGTAAAAATATAAAAGTTGAATTTTAATAAAATATCTATTTTATGTTTTATTTGTTTTCTGGAAGATTAAATTTAAACAAAATATTATTTGGCTTTTCTCCAGAATAAAATTAAAAAGTTTATTTAACATTTTAAGAAAATTAAAACTTTTATACATTATGAAGAACTATTCTGCTCTTACACAATATAATAAAAGTTATTATTACTTTAAAAGAAATAAAATAATAAAATATTCAATATTAAGTTACTTACAATACAAAGGTTTCAATCTGTAAACAATGGTTCATTGGCACTCGGTTGAAATCATTTTAATGCAATAAAATAAAATCTTAACAAGACGCCAGACGAGAACTGGGCCAATGGTTGCGTCTCAAAAATGTGTTAAATAGTTTACCAAAAATGTGGTAAACAGTTTACCTAAAAACTTACTTACAAACTTGTTAGAAAACTGAAAAAAATATTTATTTTATAAATAAAATAAACCTTTTGTGAACAATGATTTATTGCAGCAAAAATATTCAACCCGACGACTACGCCACGCGTTACTGATTTTATGGCAGGGTAGAGACGAAATAAGAGGATGTATTTTAAGTACGTGATACGTGTTTTCGCAATACTTTTATTTATTTATCTAAAAAAAAATTTGTATACTTGGCGGCATCGCTTTTAACATGAAATAAATATGGTTCTAACTATACCTACCAATACCTAATATTGTGACCTTCTTGCGGCACGTGTTTTTAAAGTCAGATTAGGTTAAATTTTTATGGTTTTAATCTTTTATTACAACGGAACATTTTTACAGGGTGGCCCGGTAAAAATATTTAAAAAATCTCCTCTAAAGAGATGGGCCACCCTACTGTATATACTTACAATTTAAATTTAAATAGAAGGAAGAAGAAACTTAAAAAAAAATCTATGATCCTTAGCAATTTACGGGCGGCAATTTTTTATAATAGGGTATTTAATACAAAGAAGAACCGTAAAAAGTTTTTATATTATAAAACAAGTTTAATGATTAGTATACGATTAGAAAAGCAATATTTATTTCCTTGCTTAAGCTATCTGCATAATTTTTTTACAAAAATAGTGTGAGTATATTCTATAAGAGGTTTTCCCATCATAATCATTTAACAACATCAGTTCAGATCGATCTAATAATTATTAAACTATAACCAACCTTTTATTTAACTACAAATGTTATTTATTTCTTCCTACACAACACCATTAAATGCAAATCATTAGTTTTACTACAATGTCAATTAGAGATTTTAAATACTACTTGCCTCTAAGATTTTATAATACAGGGTAGTTACAATAACTCTGCCGACAAACTTTAAAGGGTGATTTTTTACTGGGGTTAAAAAAAATTGTACTTTCATTTTTGCGTCAAAGCACCTTAACTATAGAGGTAAGAAAAATGTGTGTATATATATCTTTAGAAAATTAAATTGCCTACAAAAAAGTCTTAGTGAAAATTTTCCCCAGACTGACAGTTTTCAAATAGCCAAGCTTTAATCATTAATATTTTTTTAGATTTACCTTTTTATTTTAGAATTTTGTAAATAACAAAAAATAAATATATAGAAAAAAGCAACATGGATTGTTAAAGGGAATTTAATACTCTACAAAAAGGTCTCTTAATTTTTTTACATAAAATCGTTCTTTTAAAAGTTATTCACAATTGCTTTTCTTCCCAGGATCCTTTCGAAATCTGTAACCAACTGACCGAGTCAATTCTATTGGGCGTTGAAACCTATGTACCTCACACCAAGAAAACCATCAAACCCTCTAATCACAAACCTTGGTTCACTAAAACATGTGACAAAGCTAGAATTTTAAAAGTTTAGGCTCACAAGAAGTTTCTACAGGATCCTAGTTCAGAAAACCAGAAACCACTACCACCAAACAATCTCAGACGCCAAGGACTCCTTTGATAACCGTATAAAAACAAAGTACTTTCTTGCTCAAATGGTAGCAAATCCTACTGGTCCTTTGCCAAAAACATCAGTAAAAATTTCTGTATCAGTTCTTTTCCACCATTAACTTTGTAAGATGAAATTATTTCTACATCTAAAGTGAAGGCCGAACTCTTTGCTAAACAATTTGCTGCCAATTCAACCCTTCATCCACCTGTCAATCATCCAATTCCAACTGTTCCCCTAGTTCCTTACAAAATGCCCAATATTATTTTTAAGGTAAAACACATTAAGCGTATCCTTTCTTCTCTTAACACCAAGAAATCGTCTGGGCTAGATGGAATACCAGCAATCGTTTTAAAAAAATGTGCTTCTGAACTTGCACCTATTTTAACCAGGCTCTTTCGAATTTCTTATGACACGGGTATATTTCCAGACAGCTGGAGAGCTGCACGTGTCCAGCCTATTCCCAAGAAAGGATCTAAATCTCTTTCATCCAACTATTGACCCATTTCACTCCTTTCAATGCTTTGTAAAGTAATGGAGAATCTCGTTCAATTTAATGCATCCAAAAACACAATCGTGTTCCTTGTTGCGAAAAAAATCATCAAACACTCATCCTTTGCTTATGAGTAGCCAGGTTTTGCAGAGCGGGGACACATTTAACCTTGTGGGCATCACATTTGAAAATAACCTTAACTGGCATAAACACATTGTATCCATAGCCACCGCGGCTTCAAAAAAGCTTGGATTTCTTTTCCGAGCCAAAAAGTATTTTTCTCCTTCCAATTTATACACTTTGTATGTGTCCCAATTTCGACCCTCTCTTTGAATCAAGTTTTTACTTATTGAAACAAACTGATATATTACATCATCCAAAATCATAATGATGTCTTAGAGTGGATGCAGAAAATTTTCAATAAGATGTTTTTTGTAAGCAATTTAATTTTCTAAAGATATATGTGCACATATTTTTTCTACTTTTATAGTTAGGGAGCTTTGATGCAAAAATTAA
Source organism: Listronotus bonariensis (assembly GCA_014170235.1). Taxonomy (NCBI): domain Eukaryota; kingdom Metazoa; phylum Arthropoda; class Insecta; order Coleoptera; family Curculionidae; genus Listronotus; species Listronotus bonariensis. Next base: position 31,348 of record JACEGR010001390.1, on the reverse strand, counting down.
AGTACAAATAAAAAATATAAATTAAAGAAGAAGGTCCTTTAAATAATAATATTAAGGGCACAAATTTTTACGATATTTTCTTTTTTCACCCCAAAAATATTTTCCACAACATTCCCCACCAATTTCGGTAACTCTGTATACATGGGATTGGTTTTAATTTTCAAATGATAATCCTATTAAAATAATTTGAAACACAATACGAGACAGTTTTATATTTAAGGTTAATCTAATAATCATCACCAGCACTACCGTACTGAATATAATAAAGGCTTAAAATCCGTGTCAAATTACTTTTGTAAATGCAGGGGAATATATAATACTAACGGACAGAAAGTAAAGTCATCTGTTTTCATTTTGAATATGGATAAAAAGTATATTGTAACACGCAGAAAAAAAAAAAAGAAATTTTACTCTAATTTCTAAAAATTTGTTTGTTTGCTTATTTTCTTTGACAATCTAGCATAGGGTTTTTAAGTGTACTTTTTTAAATAAAATATTTACACGTTAACAGTTTTCATGTGAAATTTGCTGCTTGATAAATTTCAGCAAGCACAAAAAAAGGGGCTTGACATTAAAATTCTTAAAACTATAATTTTAAATGTTTTAAATTATACTTCTTTGTGGGCCTAGATTAGATTAGATTGGCCTGAAGGTGGATTGTTTATCCTCTATCACTGCAATGTGCTCAGGTTCATTGTGTGTCCTCGTCCATAGGTTAGAGCACGCTATCCATGCCGGTATTTTTAATCAGACCTCACAAGCTTGAAACTAGCTTCTCGATAACTCTTGCCGCTTTAGGTTTTTCCCACTGATCTCGATGGATTGCCAATGTTATAACCTGCGCGAAACAAAAGTTACATTTCATGGGCGAAAAAAGGGTAAACGCACCCGGCGCCAAACAAACTATCCGCATTATAGAAAAGAATTTGTTGACGGCGTCCTGGTTTTCTGTTCGAAGTACGGTAGCTAATGAGCGTTACGGTCAGACCGCGGACGAAGAGTACGGGGTGCCGGTGTTTGTATTTTGCCACGATATTTAAGTGCGCATGTTCGTCCACCCACTGCGCGAGGACGTAAAAATCCGAAAAATACTTCTTGCCACTGCGGATCTAAATGTAGGTTTTCTATGGTTTTTCCTCACCAAGCCTTGCAAATCGCAGACGACAAAGGGCTTCACAATGGCACCATATGTGCATTAGGTTTTTTCTTCTTCCTGGCATAATCTGCATAGGTTTTCTTCTGTCAGGCCTATTGTTTCCAGGTGATTATTCAGTCTGCAATGACCTGTTAGTTGACCCACTATTATTCTTACCGCCTTTCGCTTGTAATTTTTGCTCGCTTATATCTTGGACTACTGTGGTTTTAATAGAAATCTTTTCATGTGAGGGACGTAGATAATTAATCTATCAACTTACATCTCGCAAAAGTGTTTCCACAACTACCTTATATTGGCATTAACTGAACCGGCTTGGTAGAATGAACCTCACTATGAAAAATAATAAAATAAAATCCAATATGGCCGCTGTCACAAAATGGCGAATTACATATTTTCCACAACAACCTTATCGTTGGTTAGTTTTGATTAGTTATAGTGAGGCATTAAATGACCTCAAGAATAAAAACTATCAACTAGCACCCAAACAGCAAAAACTTGCCACTGGGCAATCCCCCATATAAGTAACGCACGGGTGTCCTGATGCTTTATGTCCGCTCCACAGCTTAACCATTGCTTGGTACTGTATCCCAGCTCTGCATCAAGGTCAAGAAATAGTGGCTACGCATGCTTTACTTATATGGGGATTGCTCAATGGAAAGTTTTTGCTGTTTGGGCAACACATTCTAAAACTTAAATTATGTTATGTTTTTTTGTTAAAAGGTTTTATTGGACTAAAAGCTAAAAATAAATCAGTAAGTCCTAGTTACTAGATCGCACCAATTTTTTCATCAATCTGGGGTATTATTAAGACAAATAATAAAATCGTTTTGCACTTGAAATTTCTATCATAATATTTACTCTAGATACGCTACGCCCAACGGTTTTATTATTTGTTTGATCAATATCCCAGATTATTGGGAAAATTGGTTCGATCTGGTAGATAGGACTTACCCAATTATTTTTTTAGCTTTTATTACAATAAAACCGTTTACCATAAAAAAATACATAATTTATTACTTACACCAGGTTCCCCTACTAACAGTGCGCGTGCTATAATTTTATGAAACTACAGTCCGTGCAAAGAGAATGATAACTGTTTTAAATAATTAAAATTGCCATAAGTGTAGGCTCTTGTAAAAACCTAACTGGAGTTTTAATTACATTTCTATTATTCTATTATGTTTCGTACTGTTTTTTAAATTGTGAATTAAGTCCCATTTAAAGTTGTTTTAAGATGAAATTTTTTAGTTTCATAAATAAGAAGACAGTAAGAGTGCAGCATAATTTTAAGTATCAGCCAGTCAATTATACATACAGGGTGTCCAACCATAGATAACCTACATTTAGATCCGCAGTGGCATGAAGGATTTTTCGGATTTTTACGACCTCGCGCAGTGGGTGGACGAACATGCGGACTTAAAACCCGTGGCAAAATACAAACACCGGCACCCTGTACCTTTCGTCCGCAAGTTCTTTCCTATAATGCGGATAGTTTGTTTGGCGCCGGGTGCGTTTACCCTCAACTGGCTTGCGCACAAACCGATTTTTTCACCCATGAAATGTAACTTTTGTTTCGCGCAGGTTATAACATTGGCAATCCCTCGAGATCAGTGTGTCCCACCGGGAACTGCAGCAATCGATTTCTCGAAAAGTAGGTTTTAAAAAATTTGAATATTATGCTACATAATAAAATTAGTGGGGGGTCATACGACTAAAATATTTATTTATATGTTTTTAAATCTATTAAGCGAGCTATAAGTGCCTGGCCAAATTGACCAAATTTGAAAAATACTTTGTATCTGGAAAACAAATTAGGTTAGCCATGATTTACTTTTACCACTGAATTTGTTTTAAAAATCAAAATCAAGATTGCGCAATCAGATTTGTTCAATCTCCTTTAGTTTTTGTTGTAACCTGCAAGTTCAACGAAAAAGCGCCACCCTGTACCTATTATTAGTGTTTTCCATTATTATTTTTGTAAATATGTATTATTTGAAAACTGCCTTCAATAATATTATTTGTAAATTTTACTTTTACGAATTTTTTATTACATTTTTTAAACATCACTTGTATCTTTAATTTAATGATTCATTATACTTGCCACCGCGACAAATATTTTAATTTTCTGTTAATTTCACATAACAGTTAAAAGTGTTTAAAAATCATAAAGTTAATTAAAATTAAGGTTTCTTATTTATTTTAATTACACATCCAAAGTTTGATTACGCATTTTTAATTTTACATCTCCTTAAAAGAATTAAAAAGTAAATTAATGAAATAAGCTTTTTAAACAAAATGATGCACATGACTGCAAATACGTAACAACCTACCCCAGTCCAAAAGTACATGATTTCGGAGATACAGTGCTATCAATTGATTGTGGTTAGTTTATTTACTAATTTCGTTATTAATTATTGTATTATAACAATTTTTTGGCTACGGCAAGTTTGTGAAGTAGTAAATTAAAATGTGCTCTTATTGTTATTGTAAAATTTAGAAGGCGGAGTGCAGTATCGTGCAATAATTTTAAAATAAAAAAGTCTTTTAAGCCACCCTGTATTTAACTTTTAGATAAAAACTCTAATTTTTTAACATTTTTTTCTCTAAAAAAGTATACGTGGTAAAAGGTAATTTAGTCAGCTGATTTGGGATATCTGAATTAAAAAAAATTACTTCCTATTTTTGTCATTACATCATTCATTTATATAAAGTTATTTAACTTATTTAAGTATTTTTTATTTCCGATAAAAACTGGCCAAAGTCAAATCTCTCTCTCTATTTTTTTCTTGGTTTTGGTCCCTTCAGGTCCAATCCACTACTCTCCCCTTCCGGACTATGCTTCCAGGGCTTCGTCGGCGGAAAATCTGGATAATCGAGCTCGTAGCTCCCAGAAATTCCAAAAGAAAACAAACAATTCAACAATCGATGAAATGCATAAATTGTCGGCTGTCAAACCAAGATCTGCTACTGGTGTTACGTATAACCTTCACTTTCACTACTGACAGTTCCCATGGCACGCCCATCTATTTCCCGCCATTTGAGAAACACCTCGTGTTCACCACCAAACAGGAAACCATCAGTTTATAGGAATCTTCGCTCACAGCGCTTAGATCCAGAAGAAAGATGCCGTCAATTTAGCGTGAATCTTTACTTGATCCCCGAAGGTAAAAACGTTCGTACGACACCTCTAGCCGCCACTCCGGGAAGAACTTTGTAGTCCTCTACGCACGTCCGCACTGTCCGGAGGTCAAACAAAGAGTCCAAGTCAAATCTAACCGACTTTAAGATCTCACATTTTTAATTAACAACAATTGTTATAGGTATTCAATAAAACAAAAATATAGAGTTTCATACTTGTTTATAATATTATTTTGTTCCTATATATACAGGGTGTCCCACCGGGAACTTTCGCGATCGATTTCTTGAAAAGTACGCTTTGAAAAATATTGAAATTTTGGTAACATTATAAAATCAGTGAAGGACATATAATAAAATATTTTGACAGCTCTATCACTTCCAGTTATACCGGAAGTTAATGTCAGCTTCCTTATTTTAAATTGAACCCTCTATTTATTATTTATCTTTTAGATTCCGCGTAAAGTTTTAAACATAATTTATGTATAATGTTTTATACCTAAGTCCAACCGTACTTGACTTATTTTTAAATTTTATAGTCAACAACGACGTTTCAAGTCATTACACAACCATCAACGTTTTCTAAACAACAGCCTTTATTATGAGTTAGGGTTGGATTCCTTGTAGAGAATTCTTAGTAGACTGTATTAATATTTTCCCAATTAATAAATACAGAATTTTCAAAAATAATCGTTAAAAGACAAAAACCTTAAAAGGCATTTTTTTAAATAAAAACCACTTTTTTAAAACCTAATCTTATAAAGCACTAAAAATAAAGATAAGTTCTGTACAAGGATGTCTAGTAACGATCTATTAACGATTTATTATTTATCTACAACATGCATTTTTAAGTACAGGTAGGTACGATGTGGTTGGCTATGAAAAGCATTTCGTTGTCAAGGCCAGCTAGAAGCCAAACTAAGCCCGTACTTATAAGCATTGTCAAAATAAATAAATATTAAATTGTTAATATTTCAAAGATTATAAATTTTTTGAATAGCATTCTTAAACAAACTTATCCCTATTTTTAATGCTTAATGGGATAAGCTAATCAAAGATAGGGGTTTTCCTTTAAAAAATTGAGCTTTAAGGTGTTTTGTTCTTTTTAACGATTATTTTTGATCACTCTGTTTTTATTAATTGTTATATTAACTATATAATATTATTACGGTCTACTAAAATAGTTATTTCGCTACAAGAAACCCAAATCAACTCATATTAAAAGCTTTTGTTTGGAAGAAATTGATGGTTATGTAATGGCTATGCAAACGTCATTTTTAACATAAAATTTAAAAAAGTCAATAACGGTTGGACTTAGGTATAGACAGTGGCGGCGCCAGGGGTGGGCGCCGTGTGGCGAGGCGCCCAACCTAAATTGTCCTTGCCCAACCGTTCGCCCAACCGGCTTATGAACCAAAAGCAAAGAAACGCGACGGGGCCCAAGAAAAAAAACATCTCAAATAATGGTCGCAATAATAAAAATTAATATTATGTGGCTCTATATCATTAGGAAACGAGAATTAGGATTTTAGTCTAAAATTTTAATAAATTAAAATATCATATCTTAAATATTAAAAAAAATCGAATTTTCTCCCGGTACCTATATCACTAAGAGTGAATTTAAAATAAGTCATTTTTGGGTTTTTACAGCCTAATAAGCAAACAATTTTTCCGAAATCCGTTTGTTTTATCCCAAAAATGCAAAAAATCAAATATTCGAATTTTTCTCTAGTCGATAAGTTGGTGTAGCTTAACTTTTAAAAATGAATCGTACACATAAAGTTTTGGTTAGGCTTTACACCCATTAATACCTCCCTTTAACTTTGGGTTTCTACCAATTATAAGACAAATCATAAATATAACTTATAAAGTGACGGAGATATACAATTTTTCATGAGATTTAATGCGAAAAAGGAGCCACAGTTTAAAATAAACGTTTTTGGCTCACCTAGTAGGTGGTTTTTGGGAGGCTTAAGCTCTAGTTTCTACCACCAACTGTTGACGCTAAAATATGACTATCTATTGTCACTTACATACAGGGCCGTACACAGAAAGTGATTTGGGAGGAGACCACCAAAAAAAAAAAGGACTCCAGGTGAGTAAACAAAGCGGCTTAGGCGCCACCTCCAGCAAACAACCCATCTTAAAGAGGTTTGTTTTGGACTTCTGGGGGAACCCCCTGTGTACGGCTCTGCTTACATACCTTAGTCTAAATCTCAAACAATCTGGTTTTAATTTTTTTTCTTAATAATTTTCTTAATAAAAGGTGTATTGGTAAAAAAATTTATAGGCTTTTAATTTTATTATAAAATTTAAAGGGCGCCATCTGCGGTATTTTACACAAGTTTAATACGAAATAACTTTTTTAAGCCATTCTGTATTTACCCTTTAGATAAAATTCTAACTCTTTATTCTTTACCTAAAAAAGGTTTACGTATAACAAATTTATTTCAGCAGCCGTTTTCAGATATCTAGATTCAAAAATTACTTACTGTATGGCCAGATCTAAACTATACAGGCTGTTTCAGAATAAGATGCCAATCTTTAAAAGTGTGAATTCTTAGGTCATTTTTAAGAATAAAAGTTTAAATATGTTTTTAATAGTTTACCTTTAAAATACAGAATGGTAAAGTTAAAAAAAAACACCTTTTTACCACTCTGTATCACAAAAGATAAGACATTTATGACATAGGTTTATTAGAACGTTTTTTTTTTTAATATAACCTAATGATTCGTTTGAAAAATCAGCATCTTCTTCTTAAACACCCTATATAGCCTAGACTTCAATACAGAAAGTGAATTTTTAAATTCAAATATTTCAAAAACAGCTTCCTTAAGTCAACTTTTACCATGTATACCGTTTTTAGGTAAAATATTATTATTTTTTAAAATCTTAAACTAAAAAACAGAGTTGCACAAAAAATCATCCACTCTTTTAGACAAAGATAAGTTGGGTGAGTTCTAAAAAGTGCGGAAAAATGCTAAAGTTTTAAAGCTAAAATATGACGATCTAGATTTTAGCTTCAGAAATTTGTGGTAGTATATGTCGAAAAGGTTAATATATTATAAATTCTTATTTATTTTGGGGACTAATCGGCCGTCTTACGGAGGCTAAGAGCTCTTTCCTCTCCCTCCACCCCAGGTCCCCGATTACACTTGCAAATACTGCTGCCCACCCTCCAAATCTTTCCACGGGTATCGCCCAATCTAAAAGAATAAGCTGGCGCCGCCACTGGGTATAGAACATTATTTATAAATTATGTTTGGAATTTTATGCAGAAACTAGAAAATAAAAAATATATAGGGTGTTTCATTTAAAATAAGGAAGTTGACATTAACATTTTTAACAAAATATTTTAGTTGTCCCCCACTGACTTCATATTGCTATGAAATATTCAAATTTTCCAAAGCCTACTTTTCAAGAAATCAATCGCAGCAGTTCCCAATGGGACAGCCTGTACATATTGAATTTTGTTTAGAAGTTGGCACTCTTTTAGATCATTCATTTTGAGCCGAAGTCCACAGCCAGACATAATTTTAATATTAAAGTTGGCTCAACTTTTCACATTTATGATTTTGATGGGATTAAAATAACATTATTCTTTATTGGTATTATAAAATTAATGTTTAAATCTATATAAATTCCAAAAAAACATGTTAACATCAATAAGTAGGTATATTAACTAAAAATTATTAAAAATGTCAAATTCTATAATACAGTTATAATGAAAGGACAAAAACAAGCTGGTAAATCACATTAATCTCCACTAATTTCAAAATATATTTAAATTAATGCTAATGAACATTTTTCTTTTCTATATGCACAACCCATTTTGTTAAAATACTAGGCCTTTCAACAACAGAGATATGTTAATTATCTAATTAATGGAATAATTAACAATCGAATCTTTAAACCAGAATTCAATAGCAAGACGCAACATCCATGGTTAAATCTTTTTAATGTGGTCATATTATAGTAAATTTTGCCTTAGAATGTCTAATGACAGTTTAATACAGTTAAAGATCTTTAAATATTTCTAAAGAAACTTTATTCCAATTATTTTAGTAGTACTGACACAAAATGAGGCATTATTAATTTTGTTTTACAGGTAAACAATTGATGTAAGAATTGGGTAATGCGAGACAAACTTCCATCTCAATAAATATATCTGTCTGGTAAATTATTTTGTGGCAGTGGTGTAGCGTGGGAGGGCGCCGCCCACCAGGATCGCACTTAGGGGCTAAGGTCAAATCGTACAAAAAAGCCATGTTTTTCGGGATTTTTTTCTGACGACACAGTTAAAATTTATTTACTCAACCAATGGTACATTAAAGTATGACATTCGAAGAATGTTTCTTCAAATTTTTACAAAAAATATTCAAAAATACGGCAATGGCAGCAATTGTTCGGACGTGTCTCGAAAAAAAGTTGAATTGCGGTGCCCTCATAACTTGGTGCTGGATCATCTGAAATCAAAAATCAAAGTTCATTCGTTAGATAATAGTTTCCCCAGGTAACGCTGTCGAGTTTTTTCCAATTTTTTCATTTTTCGAACATTTGAAGTGAAAACACAATTTTGTGGGAAAAAATCGGCTAATTTGTTATTGCAAAATCAAAATTATGAAAAAAACTCGACAGCGTTACCTCGTAAATGATGTACAGAAATAGTGTTTAAAATTTCAAAAGTATCGGTGCAGTAGTTTTGGAGTTATCAGGGGCACCGACTTTGAAAACGTGAGTTGTGGGAAAAACGCTTTAAAGTTTTAATCACAAAAAATCCAGTTAAAACGTTTATAAGCGAATTTTATCGACATACCTCACACTGAGTCATCAATGCCAGGTCCATAGAGGATGTTGCTATCATCGATGATGTCTAATGCATCTTTTTGCTCCTGTCTACGAAGAATCCTGCCTTCTTTGGTTTGTCGTTCAGTTCTGTTCTGCTCGGCTTATGCGTATGGAGTCATTCATGAGCGCTTGATCCACAACTGATTTCCATGTCTTGCATGAAGGTAAGTAAAGCAAACGAACCTTCATTGAAGACACTGGCTGCCACATAAGCTGCAATTTCAACGACGACAGAGGTTCCACTCAAGTGCTTCAGTGAGATTTTCCAAATAAGTTGGTTCAAACTCTCATTGTTGTTCTGCGTGAAGCCTCCGACACATCGTTCCAGGAGGGCATCTTTGCTCAGATCTTCGTAGATAGGCTTGATTGCATCCAAAACATCCTTGGGAAGAGCACAATACGTGTGTTTGAACGAATCCAATGCATTAGCAGCTGCAGCTTTTTGCCATTCGCACCAGGAGTCCGCGCCGCTCGGAGTTTTCGTGCTGTGGAATCCGGCAGGTATAAAAATACTCATAACTTCGTCAATTTTGCTCCAATTGACTTCAAATTTTAACACAATATTCTTCAGATATTACGGATTGAATTTCGAAAATAAAAAAAATCAAAAATTTAAATACTTCTTACCCCCCTTAGGGGTCTCCTTGACCTCTTTAAATGTGATGCGTCAACCTTAAAATCCCCGTTTGTTTTTAAATTAAATAAAAATCTAAAAATATTAGCCCACTCGTCACGAACTTTAAACTTACTGCACTTGAGAGTATTACGCGATCCAAGTAAGCGTGACTGCGCCATGGAAACATCAAATTTTCTTTCCTTCTTACGTAGCTAAAGTAACATTTTGGATTAGCATAAACATACAGATCTAGTGACTGCTTTCACCTTTTAACCCATGTATGTGTAACTAGTTATTGCTTTTGTCAAAATGTTCGTCAAATCCATATGCTTTTAAGTATTCTTCCTGCTTGCATTTGTGCAGTTCCAAATTCATAATTTATCAAAAAATACCATTATTTGATCATGTAAAAATTTGGTAATCGATTTTTACACCCAATATACTGCAATAAAAACAGTAGCGTAGCTAGGCGGTCGCCTACGGCCTCGCACCTGTGGGGTCTCGCGACAAAGTGAAGGGGTAAAGGTATGAAAGGGAAATAGGCTTATCTGGGACCGATCATTAAAAAGCAATAAAAACCGACCTAAGGTCGACCTATGGATTTACATAAGAGTAAACTTCAATGGGGCAAGTTCTTCATAAACTCTTTCCAACCAGTTGTTTTATTTTTTTGTAAAATATTTTAAAAAGTATAAAAATTGTAGGTACATTGATAATATTATTTATTTGTTGCGTAAAATACAAGAATATACGTATTGCAATATATGTATGTGTGTATTCGTCTTGGCTTTAATTAAGGAATTAAAAAAAAGGGCGTTGCTTACCAGAACTCACCATTCGTAATTACGTATTAGTCTTGGGTTTAATTAAGTACCTACCCTTATTACCGTTTTTTGATTCTAAGAAATATCTCTAATAGTTCACCTACATTTTGGCAACAGTGCGTCTTAAATTTAATGTATTCTAAACTATAGATATCTTACATTAAGTTACACAGAGCCTAGTTGTCTTTTGCGGATTTTACGACCTCGCGCAGTAAACAAACTCGAGGCCCACCAGAAGGTTTTTGGTACATGCGCATTAAAAAAGGAGACAAAAGGAATGGGCCAGAAAACAGTGTCGTGGTTTCTCAATATCAGAGCAGGAGAATGTCCGTCCAACAACTTCCAAGAATGGCATTTAAAAAATTGGCCGTTAACGCGCGATAACGGCGTGATAAAAAGCACTAAAAAAGGTGTAATTAAAGTATTATGGTGACTAAATTAATAATATAAAATTCAGCTAGAGAATAATTGGACATTTACATATCATTACACATTTAGAGTTCAGAACATATTACAAAGAGGTTTAAAAACAAAATTTAAAATGTTACTACAATAAATAACATAAACGCTTTTGTCAATATTATTATTAGAATATTTAAAAAAATACTTATTACGTTCTAATTATTGAAAACTGTCAGAGTAGCAAATCAGGTGATAACATTTCATTAATCCAGTTACATTGTTAAAACTTATGTAATACATTTAGGTGATATACTTAATTATTTAACTTTCTTTTAATCAGCCTCGGATTTTTATTTTTGTAACGAGGGGCAAACCTTGCCGTATGCCGCCCACCCGGTTTTTTCTTGAGAAAAAAATTTAAAGAGCAAAAATAATGTTTTCCTTTTTTAATACCTATGTATAAAATGAAAAATCAAAAGACGACCAAAAAAACGGTCTTTATCTCTTACAATCGCCACTTTCTATACAATCCATGTTTCAATTCGCTGCCTCTTAAAGGTGTCACCCGTGGCAGACACCACAGTTTGCCCCCACCCCCTCCATCCGTGACTGTTTTTAATACCTTTTTTTCTTAAATACGGCATTAATTGACATATAGCGTATAAGACGTTTTTGATGGAACTGTATTTTTAAAATTTATTTAAATACGATATTGACTCATCGTCCTTCAAACGGAAAAGCGGCGATAAATTTACATGATTTTGTCCGATACTTTGTTTGGCGGCGGAGCGTTTCCCTTCGATTTGCTTGAGCACAAACTCATTTTTTCGCCCATGAATTGTAACTTTTGGTTCGCGCAGGTAACAAGCATTGGCTATCCATCGAGATCAGTGTTCTAAACCCACCGGGTAGAAAAATGGGGTTTAAAAAATTCGACCGCTAATGCGCCGATTTTAGTATCGGTCGCAGATAAGCCGGTCGCTGTTGAGGACGACACCATGAAAGGTGACATAAGGAAATAAGAAATAAATAAAATGACTCGTTATTGTGAAAGGTGCCTCGCATAACTGTATTTTATATGAAATAGTGTGGCAAAGACAGATAGGGATTGGTTTAAAAGGGGTGAGGACATTTTCTTTTTTTTTTGCTCATCAAAATTCGTTTAGAGGATATTGGGGACGAAAAGGGGCCTTGCGGAAAACTTCGTCTAGTCTACGCCTAAAGGGCCTCGAAGAAAAAGGTGAGGACCTTTTTTGTTGCTTCTCAAATTTGTTTTTCTACGATGGTTTTTATGTTTTTTTGCTATTTAAATTTGTTTTTCCATGATCGTTGTCGATAAAGGGGACCTTGAGGATACGACTTTGCCTACACCTCATTTTGGTCAGGCAACGCCACTGATAACAAACGTAAGCTATAGTTGTATAGTGAGAACATTTTAAAAGCGCAAATTCGGTACCCCCGGACTATTTTATAGAAAGGCGCCGCTATCCTTTACAGCGACGCGCCGATACACTATGGGATAGAAATCCATTAGTTTGGCCAAAAAGCAACTTTTGAATCGTAGATGCTCCAAGCTACATGTACGTCAAAATTATAAAAGGATATGACGACTTCTATTGGGGTAATAAAAACTTGAAAATGTATTTTAAGTAAACATAAATATACAACATTTAATCTATTTAGTTTATTATTAGCCTTATTTACTAAAAACAGTAAAAGAGTTTAAATAATAAGAGCTATTGTTGTGTTTCGATGCAGTCTCGCGAAGTCTCGCTACTTTTGTCAAAGATTTTTTTACCTTTTTTCTGTATCAGTTTTTGTACTTACAATTGCCTTGCTACTTTTTGCTACTTCTAAGTATAAGGACAGATACAAGATTTTTTATAATTTACAAGGTTTCCATTTTAAAAATTAATATGTTTTGTCCTACACTGTATATGTTAAAAGATAAAAGCATTTTGATGAAAGATAGGGATTCTACAGAATTTACCCAAGAAAACAATGTTTTTATTTATTTTATACGTTAAAAAATAAAGAAAGTTGGGAAGATGTAACTCTATTACGCTTCTAAGAATAATTTAAAATTATTATTCAGATTTGGATGGTCATATTTCCGAAACCAATTGAGATAGACACAGCAAATGTAGTATTTTTTAAAGCTATTTAAAAGATTTTTTTGGTGGTGATATATGATTCAGGATATTCCATTTAAAAAAAATCATACCTATTTTCGTACCCTGTATATCATATAAGATAATAATCATCGGATTACTGATTAGAATACTACCGAATTAAAGCTCATGTTTAAGTCAACTTTTGTACAATAAAAAAATAATAATGTTAAGTGGGGTGTAAACTTATAATAACATATAATAAGTTTTAGGTTCCCAAATACCATTTGTAATAATTGCATAATATTTTTTTCAATATTTTTCCAGTAAAAAGCACCTCATTTTAAGTTAAATTGGTAAGTTTCAGAATTTTTGACCCAAAAATGTATTTCTATCCCATAGTGCAATAACCAGCTGCATCAACCGGCATATCATAAAACAAATATAGCAAAGGCGACCGCGAAGACAAGCATACCGATTTATTTGCTTTAAACTTATTTGTGATTTTGTTTCTTATCAAAGAGCACCGAATTTACATTTTTAAACTGTTCCTTCTATAGAAATTAAACGTCTATTATTCTGTTATACAGTAAGGACCTTGAAGTCCGTTTCTCCCTTCTAAAGTTTAAACCGTTCGGTATATTCTAATTAATTTAAAAACGTTGGTCCCTAGCAAAATACAGGTATTTTACTGTTGAGTAGGGTTGCCATCTGTTTTGATATATCGGGACTATTACCGTTATTAGGTCTTATGTCCCGTTCATAGCAAAAAGTCCCGATATACGATATGGAACGAACCGACCCGACGAAAGGAATCGACTGACCCCCTCCGCTAACTTACCAGAAATCAAGATGTCCCGATATTAGCTATAGAATTTATGGTAACCCTCTTGAAGCAAAATTACATTTTTGGCCAAACTCTTGTAGATGACCGATACAATTTGATATCTGATTGGTTGTCTTTTAGGTTTTGGACCAATTTCCTAGAACACTGCATTACAAATTTCTTCAGAATGTACTAACAACGGTTCAAATTTCAAAAAGAGAGGGGGAACTTTAGGTCCTCACTGTATGTAAAATTTTAATAATCTATAAAATAAATTTTAAATTGTATATTTTAGTGGCGTAAAAGACAAACAACATATCCATTTTTAATCGAAATTGCAAACTTACTCCTTAATTATTCATTTTTTAAACAGAAGTGTCAGTTTTAATTACTAAAAACGAGATAATATAGCCATAACTGTATTAAAGCAAATCGAATTTTATATAAAATACATTACATTAATTCAAATTATCGTTTTGAATTAAATTCGCAAAAACTCGCCTCTATAAATCGCAAGATTTGGGGTTAATGATAAATACCATATGACAAATTTTAATAAGTTATTTCAGTTACAAATGAATATTTTATGGAAATGTATACATTTATTTTTAATAATTCAAAAATAAATATTTTAGAGCACGATAATGATCATTTAAATAAAATAATAATTATGAAGCTATATTTTACAATTAAATTTTTATTTTTTATTTACGAAGACTTAAATATTTGAAGGTTTATAAGAAAAGGACCTCTGCCTCTTTATAGTAAATAGATACTCTAGGTATAAAGGATTAAACGAGATAGAAAGATTAAGGCAGTTCTGACTAAACGGCAAAACTTCACAAAAGAAGTAAAATCATTTTTAAAAATATATGGACAATCCACGAGGGCTAAAAGCCTAAATACTAACGTACCATGGGTGTTTTAAGCGGGGTAAGAGGAAGTTTGTTGACACGGGACTTAAACACTTGAAGATTTTAAAGGAAAAGACCTCCGCGGGCAGCAGGTTGTACATTCTAGAAACTCTGCCTGTCCAGTTGAACCGTATGGGGATGCATACGCGTGGCACAACGAGTTTCTCTGTTGGGACCCGTGAGTTGAGGAATTATACTGGTCAATTCTTCCAGAGCAGAAGCCATAAAAGTACCTATAAAAGCGATAAATCCCTCACAGTCCGACGATGGGGCAAGAGAGGGAAGCCTTTTGTAAGTGAAGGATCATTAATGAGACGAATATCTCTTCTTTGAATGAAATCAAAAATGCTTAGGGTTGTGGAGGACGCCAAGCGCCAGATATAGGAACAATATTCCAAGGGAGGTCGGATTGGGGATACATATAAAGTGTATAAATTAGAAGGGAAAATACTTTATGGCTCGAAAGAGAAATCCAAGCTTTTTGAAGTTGCTGTGGCTTTAGATATATATATATTATGCCAGTTGTTACTTTTAAATGTGACGTCAACAAGATTAAAGGTGTCTTTTCTTTGCAAAACTTGGCCGCTCATAAGTAAAGAATAAGTATTTGATGACTCTTTTTGCAACAAGGAACGTGATTGTGTTTTGGATGCATTAAAATGGACGATATTTTTGGCACTCCAATCCAATATTAAATTAAGATCATGTGAAAGAGATATTTGCATCGCTCTGCGTTTGTTTTCCAAATCAGGTTAAGAGATGGGTTTAGGAACCTGAAAACTGGAGTGAAAGGTACTATCGTCGGCGAAACTATGAATGGAATTAGTTGTGGATGAGAGAAGGTCGTTGATGTGAAGAAAAACAATGTTCGTGCCAGGCACCCCAGCATTTACTTGGTAAAAGCTTGAAGAACGGCCATTCACAATAACTGATATACGTCGATCAGATAGATAACTAAAAAGCCAAGTACAGATTTTAGTTTAAAAACCATAAGAGGGAAGTTTATTAAGAAGTGCGGCATGCCAGACCTAGTAAAAAGCTTTGGATATATCAAGATCAACGATCTGGAAGTCACCTAGAAACTCAAAAGACTTACTCCAGCAGTGTGATAAGAAGGAAAGAAAATCTGCTGTAGATGTTTTGTGGCGAAATCCATACTACCTGTCGTGCAAAATTTCTAAATACTTAAGGATTTGTGAATCAATTAATTTTTTCATTACTTTACAAAGAACTGAGAGAATTAAAATAGGTCTATAGTAAGATGGAAGAGATGAAGGTCCTTTCTTGGGAATAGATTGAACATATGCAGCTTCACTTGCTTACCAGCTCTTCGCAAAGATACCTGTATCGTGAGAAATTCGAAAGTGCCGAGTTAGGATGGGTGCAAGTTCTGGAGCACATTTTTTTAAAACGACTGCTGATATGCCGTCCAGCCCAGACGATGTCTTGGTGTTAAGAGAAGAAAGGATACGCTTAAAGTGTTTCAGTTTAAAAAATAATATCAAACATTTTATGAGGAACTGGGGTAACAGCGGGAATTGGATGATTTACGGGAGGGTCAAGGGTTGAATTGGCAGCAAATAGTTCTGCCTTTCTTTAGCGGTAGAAATAATTTGATCTTCCAAAGTCAGTGGTGGAAAAGAACTGGTATAAAAATTCCTATTTATGTTTTTCGCAAAGGACCAGAAAGATTGACTGCCATTTAAGCAAGAAAGACCTTTGTTTTTAATACGATTGTCGAAGGAGTCTTTGGCTTCAGAAATTGTTTGATTGTAGTAGTTTCTTGCTTCAATGTTGGCTTGTCGGTTTTCTATACTAGGTTCGTGCAGAACACAATTATCATATATTATACAGAGTGCCCAGTAACTCTTACGATAAACTTTAAGGGGTGATTTAACAATAAAAATAAGAACAACACTTTATACAGGGTGTCTGTAAACAATCTGTACAAGATGCTAACACAAATCCTTGACCCAAATTACAACGATCTAACGTCGAAAAGTTGATCGTTTACAAGATACAAGGTGTTAAAGATTTTATTTTATTTTAGTTATTTTTAAATATTTTATTCATTATTAGAAACTTTTCCATTGTTTAGAATAGGGAGTTAAAATATTCTAATGTTTTTGTCGTAAATGTAGAGGGAGCCACCTGCATTTCTTTGCTTATGTTCAAAGTGTCATAACTTCTTTTCCCTCGGTATATTATAATTTTAATAAAGAATTTTCACTTTTTCATATTTTTGCGCAAAAAAGTTATACTTAAATAATATCACTACTAGCAACCTTTTTGAGATATTTCAGTTTAAAGTTTTAAAGTTTCCCATTGCACTTCTTCACGTTTTATTTATCCCACCTGGTAGTATCCAAAAGGTCTGTACAAAATGATACCACAAATTCTTTGGGCTAAAATACAACGAACTTATGCAAATTACCTTAGTCGATCGGTTGTTACTTTGTAAGATACAGTGTGTCAAATTTTCCATTTATTTTTAAACTTGGACACCCACATCTCGCAAACTATCAACTTTTCAACTAAAGCAAATTGGATTAAATTGTTGTATTTTGGCACAAGGAAATTGTATTACTAATTAGTACAGATCTTTTAGAGAAACCTGGGTGGCCTAAATAACGCGGAAGAGAATGCGTAGGACATTTTTATGTGAAATTAAACGTTTAATCTAAAATATCTCGGAAACGGTTGCTCGTAGCGATATTTATCAAGTATGCGAGAATTATAATATACCGAGGCAAAAAAGTAATGACTTTTTAACAAAATAAATGTATGCGGGTGGCTCCTATTACATTAAACACCAATGAAGAGCATCTGATTCCTTACTTTAAAAAATTCCCGTTTACCAAATTTTGTAAAAATATCAACAATAAATAAATTATTTTAAAAAAAACTAAAATAAAATAGCAACTTTGACACAATGTAACTGAATTAATGAAATGTTATAACCTGATTTGCTAAAAATATCGGAATATACAATTAGAAATTTTATACGCTTTTTTGCAAAGTACTATATATTGGTGGATGCTAAAGCAAAATTTACCCCCAATTTAAAATAAAAAATATTTTGCATGTCTAAGCCACCATCACTTTTTCATTCTTGAATAAATTGCTAAAAAACTTGAGACTGAAAAAAAACATTGTTGCCTATGACTCGCATGCCCCTGTCTATTAAACTAAGAATAAAACATATCCAAAGTTGTTCAAGATCAGAAAAAAATTGTGACTTTTCTGATCACGCATTCATATGTTTACTAGTCCAAAATACATCACAGAATCTGGGTCAGATCCTTCCTTGTATTTTATCAAGTGACATTAAACTCACGATATTAAATTATTATTCCTGTCAACGTGACCCAAGTAATCCGTTTACCTTTTCTCCAAAGTTAATTTAGCAAATCTTTGTCCTTATTCACTGTTGACGTATTGTGTCCATATTTCTTTTTTTATATCACTACCTTATTTATATTCGTAAAGAAATGTAAAATAGTCAAAATCATTATATAAATATATAACGAATATTTTTCTTTACACATTAAGATACTGAGATTTTAAGAGTTTTAAATTATTTAATGATTTAAAAAGATTTAAGTCCGGTACTGGACATGACTTTTTAATGCGCATGTACGAAGAACCTTCCGGTGTGTTGTTTACTGTGCGAGGTCGTAAATATCCTTAAACGGCAACCAGGCCCTGTGTATCTAAATGTGAGATATCTATGATACAAATATAAACAAAATATTATACCAGGGTGTCCCTAATCGGTGGCTCGCCCCTGTAACTTTTTTGATTTCTAAGATATTCAAATAAAATTTGGTACGTAGATATGTCACATAAAAAGCATTATTTCATATATATTTAGCTGTTCTTTATCACTTCCGGTTTAGCCGGAAAAGATCCTAATTTTTTATTTTAAATGGGATACCCAGTTATATAATTACTTATTTGAATAGAAAATAACTGTTCGGGTACAAATGACACTACATTTTCAACTTTTTGACACCTAACCTCCAATTATTTTTTAAAAATTCTCAATCTAGAGTGCCATGAATGCTATAAAACGAAAAATTTTGGATTAAGTAGTCACGGAAAAATAGATGCGACGATATTTTTTGTTTTTTATAGCCTCTACAGAATCGTCTAAAGTTTGCAAAGTCATATTTAACATAATAACTAAGTTAGTTTTTTCAAATGGACATTTTTTACTAACAATTTGTTACCACAAAATTAATATTTTAGTTAGCAGTATATCACAAAAATCTTTATTAACTTTTTTTTCTAAGAGCAACACCTAGCCCGTATTACTGTAAAGAACTTGGGAGGGGGCTTACAAAATAAAAAAAAATAATGATGCTTATTAACTGCTTATTTTTTTTTCTACTTTAATTAACCATTGAGACTGTAACAAAAAGAAGCAGGTTGATGTGTTAGGTGATGCTATTAGGGAAAATAATTAGTAATATAGATTTGTCTGCTATACTTTTAACTAAAATATTGATTTTGTTGTATCAAATCGTCAGTAAAAAAATACTCTTTTGACTATTACAGTAAGCAACCCTCGATTAATTAAAAAAAAACCTGACTAACGACCATTAATACCATTTTGCAAAATTTAGACGACTCTGTAGAGGCTATAAAAAACAAAAAATTGTTGCATCTATTTTTCCGTGACCACTTGATCCAAAATTTGGCACTTAAACTACAGAGTGTTTAAAATTTTAAAAAATTGTGTTTTTTATAATAATTTTTATACCAATTTAAATATTAAAAAAAAAAATTGGGGGCGCCTCCTTTGCACCAAAAGACATTTTTTGGCATACGAGAAAAAAATATCAGTATCGCTCATGAGGGGTTTAAGGTAAATATTTTAAAAAATGGTACGCCACGGCATTTTTCTAAAATATCAATATTTTTTAAAATGCCTATTAAGTTTGACACAATTTTTCTTTGACTTTTTTCATTTCATGCACGGTTTTCGCGAAATAAATCAAAACCATTTTTCATCACGGTCATTTCGTATGAATAATATCAAATTCTATAGTGAAAAATTACCCAGAAATGTTTTTTATTTATTTACGCAAAAACCGTGCATCAAATGAAAAAAGTCCGAAATCAAATTTGTGTCAAACCAAATGACAATTAAAAAAATAGTTCTAATTTAAAAAATGCAGTGGCGTACTTTTTTTTTTCTTACAAAATATTTACCTTTAACCCCTCATAAATAACACTGATAATTTTTTTTTCTTGTATGCCAAAAATGTCTTTTGATGCAAGGGGGCGTCCCCCATTTTTTTTAGTATCTAAATCGATACAAAAGTTATAAAAGAAAACCCTTTTTTAATTTTTAACACCCTGTCGGTAAAAAACTAAGAAGTACATATTTCATAAAAAGTTTTTTTAAAATATTTTTTATTGTAGAATTAGCCCTTACAGTTTGTCGGATAAGTTTTAAAACACCCTGTATTAATAAAACCATTTCCATAAAAATAGTTGAAACTAACTTGATATCAATTACAATTTAATATATTCACGCAGCAACCAGCAATCTATAACCTTTCACACTTTCATAACGCTTGATTCTTAAATTACAAATTTGTATGTATATTCAAATTAATAGATAGTGGATTGCAATATACAGGAGGGAATGATAAATGCTTAACATCTACTTAAGTACCTGCTGCTGATAGCAAAAGAAATACGCACCTAAATGATTAATAGTATTCCCGCTGATAATTTATTCAATATTTACTTGAACCCTCCTTACAGACCCGACCTGAGGTCAAGCGATTTTTTCTCTTACCAACGGTGCGGGTCAGAAACAGCCATTAGGTTATGTAAATTATAAATTAACAATTTTCCAATGTTAATAGATTTACAACATTGGGATTTTAGATTATCTTAACGTGATTGGCGCTAGTGGAAAGTTATCAAGCAAACCACTGGACAGATTTAAATCCTTTTGTTATAAATAACTTTTTATTAAAATTTATTGGTTTAAGTACTTTAAGTATTGTTGAAATTATTTAGGTAAATATAGGATGTCCCACCGGGAACTGCAGCGATCGATTTTTGAAAAGAATGCTTTGGAAATTTTGAAAATTTGGCAACAATATAATGTCAGTTCCGAAGTTATTGTCAACTTTCTTATTTTAAATGAAACACCCTATACAGAATATGTGCGCAATTTCTCCGATTCATATAGAACACATAAAAATAATGTGACAAGTACATATAAATTATTTTCTTAAAGTCCCTCTTTACAGAGATATGTGCCACAGAAAATAGGTTTTTTTTTAAATAACTTATACATCACTTGGTATAATGAAATAATTTTTTTAATATGATAAATACCAGTTAGGACTCCTTAAAATGGTATCCTTGTAAAACATTTGCCTCCCTTAGTTCGCCAGGGGCGGACTAAACCTTACACTATAGTACTAATTATTTTTAAACCCTGTATAATAAAGGAATAAAAATATTATTTGTAAATAGCTTAAACTCTTAGCTAAAAAAAGTACTCCTGTCCGATATCGATAAATTGAAGCGTTTTCGAGAAAAACAACGGTACGGAACTTAAGACGGTTATTTCTTATGTCTTTTTATATAAAAAAGTTCCTATGATAATATGTCAGGACCACAGATAATCTACATTTAGATCCGCAGTAGCAAGAAGCATTTTTCGGATTTTTACGACCTCGCGCATTAAACAAATGATGAACATGCGCACCTAAAAGCCGTGGCAAAATACAAACGCCGGCACCCCGTACCCTTCGTCCGCGGTCTGACCGTAACGCCTATTATAGCGGTGGGCTTAACAGTAATTTTTGATATCAGTGATCGCTGCTACTGCTATCTAAAAGTAGCTGCTACTAAAAACTGTGATATTATCATACACAAATGTATATAAAAAAAAGACAGACATTAAACGAAGTATATCAAATATCTTAATTTTTTTATAAACATTTATAGCTTTGATCATATTTTTTAGGCAACCCATTCGCGATAGACTTATTAACAAATCAAATTGATAAAAAAATAGTTTTCATTCGGTAAGCAAGCCAATTCGCATCCCGTTTTACTAACGTAAACATGCATAATCACCATAAACATAAACGAAAGAGGTTAGAATAACTGAATCGCAGTCACAATCACCGTCCAGCGATCGCAGTCGCCGTTTAATGTTGTGGTTACGGGCAGCGCCACCTCTGCGAATTGCGAATATTAAAAAGTGATTTTTTCACTGCCATCGCCAGGTGCAAGTAGCAGCTACCAAAATGATTTGTTAGTAACCGGTGATTGGTAGCAGCGACTGCGATCGCAGTTACACCTCTAGCTCATTAGCTACCGTACTTCGAACAGAAAACCAGGACGCGCCGTCGACAAATTCTTTCGGATAATGCGGATAGTTTGTTTGGCGCCAGGTGCATTTACCCTCAACTTGCTTGCGCATAAACCGGTTTTTTTGCCCATGAAATGTAACTTTTATTTCGCGCAGGTTATAACATTGGCAATCCAACGAGATCAGTGGTCTCAGGGCTTCATTTCTGATATACAGAGCATTGAAATTTTAAGTAAAGTCGGTTATTTTTTAAAAATCTTAAAAACGCTTTCACCGATTTCAATAAAATTTGGTACACCCATTTAATTCTATTAGGGCGCTTATTGAGCTGTACCTAAAATAAGATTTTTAGGTCCAGTGGCGTTTCAGTGGGCGCCACAGTCAATAATCTTGAGAAAAATTGTGACTGTGGTGCCCACTGAGACTCCGCTGGACCCAATAATCTTAATCTGGGTAGAGTTTTACAAGCGCCGTATTATTACTTAAAATAAGTGAAATAAATTTCATCCAAATTGGTTAAAAGGTTAGTAAGGAATTTAAAAAAATATGGGACTTAGTTTAAAAACTTTAACAACCTGTATCTCAAAAAGGAATCAAATCTGGAGATATATTTATAGGAACTTTTAAGTTTCGTACAGTAGTAAGGAAACATTACTGAATAGTGTGCGGTTTTTAAAACTTCTCTCACTGGTGGGGGTCTTGTAAAACCTCGTTTTAAATGCCCTTTAATTCTCTACTTAACGCCACTTCGTCCTTAAAACAAGGTGCTACATGACCTGTTTTTATATGAAAAAAAAAAATTGTGCCCTCTTGGTACCAGGCCACGATACGCTACTGCATGTTTATAAGAAAAACTTTAAATACAAATCATTTCTCGGCATGATTGAATCGCTATCTAATTCTACACTGTTTTGGTATACGGTAGTCATGTTGAAGGTCTGGCCACCCATAACCCCACCGAGGCCGCACAAGGCCCGCACCGAAGCACAACTGTGTCTCGGTACATTTTGTTTAAATTTTTAATTTCGACGGTGATGGTACGTCGCGTCGTACGATCTGAAACATGCTCAACCAATGAAATCATACGTGGATGAAATATCGCCGATGTTCCCCGAACTTACCATCGAGATTGGCGAGCGTGATCTTTTATTTCAGTTCATTACGTATGAAAAGGTAATGACAGAGCCGTTCTTAGGGTGTCTCGCGCCGTGTTGCAAAGACATTTTTGCTGTTCCTCCAAAAAATGTGTATTGAGGTATAACAAATTTTGAAGAGCAACAAAAAAATTGAAACACTAATGTATTGTTAAAAATTAAATAGTACTTTAAAACACTGGTAAAAAAATTTACGTTAAAAAAATGTTTTTTGATGCATAAAGAGAGTGTTTCAAATTTCTCCAAAAAATGTGTACTTTTAGTAATAAATTAAAAAATAAAAGATATATTTTTTTAAATCTTAGCACACTATAGTTCCAAAAGTAGAACGATCATAATATGTTCATATAAAGTGTTTTTTCCTATTTTTCATTGTAGAATAACCTCTTAAAGTTTGTCGGTAGAGTAACTGGACACCCTGTATAAGTCGTACCAAACACTCTCAACATGTTATCCGAATTTAATCATACGGCAAAGTCGTAGTTTTTCAGCACACGTCGTTGGGCTTCGCATGGGCGCCCATGCGTGCCGTTTGGCGCTCTTCTGTACGACGCGGCGCGATCACAGATGACTCCGTTTCGCTCCAGTGAGCCCCTAATGACCCTATCGATAACGATATTTTAGTTGGGGTTAATTGAATAATATCATATTGTGCTAAACGAGGATCATAGCTATCGCTACCTGATGTCGCGTGGCGCCAAATGGCTCATTGCTTCTAGGTAGAGAACAGAGTTGCAGCTTTCTGTATTGCTGTCGCCGTTGTCATTTACATAAATTGTTGGGTTATCCATTATTTTGTACACAGTACTTTTTTAGTTTCCCCTTACATTAATTTTTTTTTAGTGAGTCAATTTTAAAAATTAAAATTTTAGGAAATTAAACTGATGCGCAAATACGACCATACCAAATTTGAAACTTTTAATTATTAACTTTGTGAAAAATCGTTGGTTTTCGAGATATTGACTTGAAATTCGCCAAAATCGTACCCTTAGATCGGATTTTTGATTTTCACTCCTAAAGAAATTAATATTTTTTAATTTAAATTTCAGTTTTGTAGCACTAAATAGCCATTTCATTAATTAAAGACCAACAATTAACTAAAAGTTACCTCCAAAAAATCTTCGGTGAGGCCACGGATGAACTTAACTATACCCGAAACTTTTTTATAATTGATATTTTGAAAAAAGTCATTCTTTATAAAAACTTTAAAATTGAAATAGCAAAAGCGTTTATTAAAAAATCGCTATATAATATACAGGGTGTTTTGAAAGTGTGAAAATATAATACATAGGGTAGGGCGGGGTTAGTTGAGCATAGAGGTAAGTTGGGCAATAAAAATATCTCAAAAACTATCGACCGCACGCGAAAGCCTCAAATAGCGTAAAGAAGGGGTTGCGCGAGGGGAACTCATTGTGCGACCACTAGTGGTGACGCGGCGATCGAGAAAAGTATCCGTGCGCATTGTTTATTTTGTGATTAACAAGTTAAATAATTGCAAGCCGGAAAATTTTATCTGTGTTAGTTAAATGTATTCCGTTCTCAATCAGGTAAGTGTTAATCTTAAGTAAATTCATTGCAGTTTTATTATGTGTAAATATTTTGGATATAATTCTAACCGGTTTTTTAATAAATTCACTTTTTCTTTAAAATTTCAGGTTGGGGTTAGTTGAGCTACAGTTGCCCAACTAACCCCACGGTTTTAAGTATAAAATGTTTTTATTTTTTTTATTTTTTAGTATACGGACTTATAACAGTAAGATTACTAGAGTCTTCTCAAGATTTAAAAGAAGCTGCAACCCGAACTTTGTACAAGCAACAAAGAAAACGAGCTGACCTATCTAACTTATAAGTTTTCTCTGGAAATAGTTCGACCATACCCAAAAATGTATTTTTTTGTAAACGAATCTAACATTCAAGCCATGATTTGACTATACTTTTTAAGTGCTTCACTAGCCCCATACCCTTGCTCAACTTACCTCACTTATGGGGTACGTTGGGCATACTTGACTATCTACAATAAAATAGATGTAGCTCCTAAATTCGACTTATTAGAAAGAAATTACTATGGACATTATTGCTAAGGGATAAATTGCTAATCTATCAGTTTGCATTATGAGCCCCTAAGACTTATTTTTGAGGAGCTATAACTGATGAAGTGAAAAATTGCTCAACTAGCCCCGCCCTACCCTACAGTCGATTTTTAACTGAGGTCATTTTACGTTTTTATTGGATGCTTATGAGTTGTTTTACCAGCCGTTTTAATATTATCGTTGACTTACCGGACAACCTGTATATCCGGATATGCTTTGTTTCTGAGATACAGGGCGTTATTTTATAAAAATCTTAAATACAAAACTAGATACGAAAAAATAGTGCGACACTAAAAATTGTATTTTTAATTGCTTTATAAGGAAAAATATAAAAACTACATATAAAGCCAGTGCCGTACTTCTTTCTCTCAATAATATTGGCTGTGGTGCTCATTGAGGCGCCACTAGACTCAATAAAGTCAATCTAGTTAGAGTTTTACAAATGCTTTATAACATTAACCAAATCTGTTTAAGGGTATTTAAGATATTTATAAAATACCGACTTTTACTGACAAATTATGCTAGTTGGTCTCTGATCGTTATTCGCTGCGACCCTTCATATGTTTATGGGAACTTTTTTTTATAAAATGACATAAAAAATCACTTTTTAAAGTTTTGAACCGTAGTTAGAGAATACCCTGTATATTAATTTGGAAAAAAGTATTTTTTAAGCCACCCTGTACATTTCACATAACCATATTTTTGTGAAAAAGTATTTTCTCATCAAGCAGGACTTTTTATGAAGAGGCACTTTTTGTCGTAAAGTTAATAATTAAAAAGTTTCATATTTGGTATGAACTTCCGAAGACACGCTGTATAGTCGTACGAACCAAATAAGGGAAATCATAAAAGTTATCAAGTCCTCGTTGACTCCACAATTTTATTACACCACTTTTAGGGCATTTTTGCGCTGCCCCCAGGAAATTAGACATTGACGCCTAATATTTCTTTCTGAAATTAAATACAAATTTTTAAAACCAAAAATTTGGGTAATTTTTAACAACCTTCAAAAATGAGGAGGTTCTCAATTCGTCGCGTTTTTTTTTTTGTGTGTATGTAACGCAATTAGTCCGGTAATTGTGGACCGATTTTAAAAATTCTTTTTTATTTGAAAGAGTACACTTCCGCGGTGGTCTAATAAAAAAACTCATCAGTCAGGATCGTAAGAGAGAAAGGCACTATTGGATGGTCTTCTTGTTGAGTACACTCCTGGAAAGAATGGGGTCGCTTCGGTCCTGGTCCAGGTATACGAGCTGACCTTGTTTAGCCCTATTGATCCCTATAAACTGGCCGGTCGCCTGAAACAAAATTAAAAACTTCCAAAAACCCAAAAAATTCTAATCAAAAAACGACGTTTCGGTGGCAAGTCTGCCACCGTTGTCAAGTTAAAAATTAAGGTAAAAATAAAAATAAAATATGAACTAATATTTAAATTAAAAATGATTAAATTTTAGATTATTTTTGTATCGCAAAGTGAAAATAGTTTGACATATGTGTTATGAGTGACATAAGTAACTGGTGTATTTATTATTTGTACGACCAGAAAGGTAATGAGTTAGTTAATTTTTAGTTTGCCTGAAGATACTTACCGAGCAAAGGCAACCAAGTGATATTTATTTATTAATTAGAATTTTTGGGTTTTTTGGGGGTTTTTCTTTTATTTTGTTTCAGGCGACCGGTCAGTTCATAGGGGTCAAAAGGGCTGAACAGGGTCAGCTCGTATACTCCGGGACCAGGACCGAAGCGTCCCATTGTTTCAAGGCGTGTACCCAACAAGAAGACCATCCAATAAATGAATCCGCCAAACCAATATAGAGCATATCTCCAAAAAGGCACTGGACCTATTTTTTTTTTCTCTGCCGTACCTTGTTTGTACTGACAAAGCTGTCTAGTTAGGTGTAAGCTAAGATAATAAGAATGAAGTCATCGACAACCTTGGGGTAAAATTAACTCTTTTCATCGAACTAAAAGACAAGCGGATTGCTGCCGCCATGTGTATCAATTTGTTGCAGCCCCACATGTATCAATTTTAATTTTTGACAGATGTAATATATTCTATAAGCGGTTAGCTGAAGCTCCGTGTGTATCAATTTATTGCAGCTCCGTGTGAATCGATTTTTAAGCTTTTGACAAACAATATAAAAACCGAAGACAGAGAATAGGTAGGGGTTATAGTTAGTTTTAGTTGGTTATTTTTTTTCAATCCACATTTAAACCTCCATTGCTGTCAAAAGCATATAAATCGATATACACGGGGCTGCAGCTAACCACTAAAAGAGGTACTAGTAGTGATTTTAGTAAATATTGGCCGATTTAATAGTAATAAATTAAATAAAGTATAAAGAAAAAATAAATATAAAAAAATTGAACCGACTTCAAATGAATTAGTAAAACTCACTAAAAAGTTATAAATAATAAAAAAAGGAAGTCGGGTAATAATATATGTACTCAACTACTTAATGTTAATAACTAAATAAACAAAAGATTTTATACTTTAATCAGGGCCGTATTTACTGTTTGAGGCGCCCTAGAATTCCCGGAGCACCTATTTTCCACTAAAAAAATTTGTAGAGCAAAAAAAGAAAAGTCCTTTCCTTCGTAGCGCCTATTTTTAGTGCCAAGCGCCTTACTTCACCATCCAAAAAAAAAAAAGGTCATAGCCTCCTTTTCGCGCCTATTTTATTCCAAAGCATCTCATTTACAGAGAAATTAGTCACCAAAACCCCACTCAACCTAAACTTTTTTAAAAACTCCCCTGTCTAGCGCCTCTTACTTTCCTGTCGTCTGGCACCAATTTTTTATGGCGCCCTAGACTGTAGCCTAGTCATCCTAATGGATAATACGGCACTGACTTTAATGCCATAATATGCTATTATCTGAGTCCCTTTTTTCATTATTTTTAACTTTTTAGTGGTTTACTAATTTTTTTAATTTCGGTTCAATTTTTGTTTAAATATTTATTGTAAATATTTTTCGCCACTTTGTATGGTAATATGGTACATAATGTACCTCAAAGTATATCGCTTTGGCTTTTGACGGGCAATACCCCAATAACCTTTAATGATTTACGACCTATTGTTATTGGGCAAACCGTCATATTGACAGGGGTGGGCCAGGTATAAATATCTCTTGAGTTTTGACCATTTATAAATATTTCTGCTAATATTTTAGTTCTGTTCTTTTAAAAAATATTCCAAACAACAGTGTTATTGTCATGGATAACGCAAGCTACCACAGCCGTCTGCTACATAAAGCACTAGCTTCATCCAGTTTCCAAACTGAAATCCAGGAATATTTGTTAGAAAATGATATTTATTTTGAATTCAGTTACAAAAAAGCGCAACTTTTGGAAGTTATAAATTTATATGCAATTAAAAAACAATATGTATGTGACAATTTGGCTAAACAGGCTGGGCATACTGTCTTACGTCTTCCTTCATATCACTGTATGTTTAACCCCATAGAACATTTGGGGAACCAAGTAAAATCAAAGATCAGAGCAGAAAATGTTACACCTACTTTAAGTCCCAGTGTTATAAATTTGATAAAAATGTAATTACTAATATACCAGTTGAGAGCTGGAAAAATTCAGTACAGCACATTGTAAAAATTGAGGACTTTACATTTCTGTACAAAACAACATAAATCGTATTGTAATAAATCTCAACGATAACTCTGATAGTGAAACCGAATTAGATTTAGATATTTAAATAAAAATGTAATTACGTATAGGTAATATAGTTATAAATTTTTTAAAATTATTAAAACTTTGCATATATTTAATTTCTTAATGTAATTTTAAGATTAAACCTACTTAAATAAACAATAAATTATAAATCTTTATATTAGAGTCCGTCTCTAATGTTCTGCCCTTTAATACCTACTGATCTGCTGGTTTATTGCTGTCGGCAGGTATATTGGAGTACTGCCGTCAAAAGCCAAAGCGATATACTTTGAGATACACTATACCCTTTTTATAAGCTTATTGACCGTGTTGCGCCAAATTGTGCTTCTTAATCTAAATTGCAAATATGAACTTTTTAAGCAGATAAGCTTTTATGATAATAGGATTTATTGCACAAATCTGAATAGGAAATAGGAAGTGTTTAAATATCTATTAGCAGATAAGCATCTATAATATCAGGATTCATTACACAAAAGCCTGAAACTATTGTACTTTAAGCTTCTGCAGTAAACAATCAATTAGATATTTGAGGAAATAAAATAATCATAAATGTTTGAAAGAGATAAGTGGAAAGTGTCAAATTTATTAATTTATGGACGATAAAATTGCAATGGCTCCAACGCATAAATATTTTATTCTGCAAAATCTAATAATTTATTAGTGAGTGTTTACGGTAAGTGGTTTAGGATATCTACATTTAAATATACTGAAGAATCATTAAGTACCTCGCCCAAGCTGTAATTTTGTGTTATATAGGTATAAAATGATTATATACCTAATAAATATAATTATTGCAATAAACTGTTTATTACTATACCTAAGCTTAATTATTTAATGGCACACAAAATAAAAGTACTTTTAAATTATTAAATCTAATTCTATTCTACTTCTATTCGTCTGCACAACAGGCACTCTGGCTATACCTGCCACTTTTTTACTCTCAGCTCCGTAAAGCCGGCTACTTACTACGCGGTACTTGCCAAGTACTTGGTAAGTAGCAAGTAGTGTATACGACGACTCGTTTAGAGTTGGCAAGTTACTGGCACTTTCCGAGCTGTAGCGGAATACAATCACAAGTCAAAGGAGCCAAGTACTTGACTTGGCAATTTATTTACCAGCGCTACATTACGCGTTACTTGGCAAGTCAAACTGAAGAGTCGCGGGGAATAACTATCAAAGTCCGATTGGCATATTTTGTCAGTATTTGCGTTTTAATAGTTTAAGTCGAAAACTAGTTAAACTGTGGTTGTATCTTTAAACGTTTTTTTTTCAAGGACTTTGAAATTTTTTGGTTTGGTGTAATTAGAAATAGTGGCATTATATTGGGTACTAGCTATTTAATGGGGCCATATGCAAAAGAGTGGCGCAGGTAGCAACCCCACTTTATATACAAAAAAATACCTACCTATCTTTACAATTGTTAAAAGATGTAACCCACCACATTTTACGTTTGCAATTCTTTTTCTATTTTTTAATAAAATATAACCACAACTGATTGTTATAGAAGCAGCTAAAACTGTTGTTTCACTTTCGTTCATCTTCAAAAACTACTTGTTGTACTTGTACTTTCCAAAACTCGCAATTCTATAAGTAGACGTGTAATGTAGATAGCTTATTTGGAACTCGACAAATACTTGCCAAGTATATTACGAGTCAAGTACCGCGTAACCTGTAGCCGGCTTTAGACAGTAGGTACGACCTTACCATTTCCCAAAGTTTTTAACCGACTTCAATAAAAGGAGAATATAATGTTCGACACTTATTTTTTTTTATGTAGGTACACTGATTACTCCGTCAATTGTGAACCGATTTTAATCATTCTTTTTACTCGAAAGAGTGCACTTCCGCGGTGGTCCCATAAGAAAACCCAGTCAGGATCCCGAAAGACAAAGGTACTAGAACTATTTTTCAGGCACCACTACCCAAGCAGCAAGCTGACGTCCCCTTTTTGTAATTTTTGGTCATATTTGGTCAGCAAAGACGTCATAAGATGGCGACAAAATAACGTTAAAATGACACAGACAAAAAACGTCTCGTTAATGACGTCTTTTAGATGACGAAAAAATTGACGCGTACACTTTTTTCTTCAAAAGCTAAAATGATGATTTTATTTAGTGAAATGATATTTGTTATTATGAAGTAAACATACCTGTAGTCTATAGGCTTTCCATAAAAACGGTGTTGGATGGATGTGTTTTGTCACATGATGACAACTAAAATTATTAGTACTTAACT